>JAFBJQ010001293.1:322431-392659 GCA_016785345.1 Trinectes maculatus
AAATGAGTTGAATTTAAATGTTTAATTAGATCACGTTTGAACGGAGCAACATTTGAAAGTGATTATTAGTTACCTACACAGAGGGGATGCTAGTCGTTTAAAACAAGGGCCAAACCAGATGTTTTGGGAACCAAAAGAGGAATCCAATATCACTTCCTATTTCTGTTATTTCTGTTGCAGTAGTGCAGGAAGAAAAAAAAAAAGAAATGCTACTTTGTGAAAAGGATACGTTCAAAGCATGCATAGTAATTGCTTTGGCTTTTGAAGTTTCCGGTTAAAGTTCAGGCGAGTGCTTCGCCACAGTGTCCACAGTGAATATTAGCCAGTCGGGATAATTAGGGGTTAACTCTTTAGATGAGTTTTTCAAAAGCCCACAATCTGCTTTGACAGTGGAGGCACAGAGGGGACAGAGGGGAAGCTTTTATTTTGATTCGATTATTGGTGTTGTTACATGCCACCAGGTTCTGAACCCTGATATTTCAGATCGGTTTATGTTGGAAAAGTAAACTAATCTGCTCAAAAGACCAAAACCTTAGAACAAAATGTTACCTAAAACACACATGACAGAACAAGCTCACAACAACAATGCCGGGCTATGGAAAAGACTGGTCTGTCTTGCATACAGTATTTTTGCATGCTATGGGTCACAACCTCAACCTCTCAGAGACCTTATATATTGCTGTTAATGCATTAATTTTTGCACAAGTTTTAATTCAATGCACTATTTCTTGCAATCACAATGATGTCATTAAGAAATGACATTATAATTAAATTTAAAAAATAGCATCGCCTCACTAATTTCTCCTATTTACAAGATGTTCTTCAAATAAGCCTCCAATGTAACTTCACTTCACTGAATGTAAAATGATTTCAAGCAAAATATGATTTAAAATATCATATACAACTTTGTTGCAGTTGTGGACCAGTCAGACAGACATGAAATCAAATCTACATTAGTAATGAGTGATGAAGATCCACGTTTACACAGAGGAACTCTGTGCTGGAGAGGGATCTCCTCCTTGACTCACCACATGATTTGGGGTTTTCATAAATATACAGAATAAATAAGAGAGGGCCCCAGGTTTTCCATTGAGCAAACCTGTGTTGAGTTTCAAACCACACATACCTATGAAAGTCAGCAATACCATTCTTTTATTGTGTGGGGAGTCCTTATTAACCAAAAGGCTTTGGCACCGAGGACCACCCCCCATCCAAACCGCACACGCTCACAAACACAGATCACAAATACAGACAGGAACATGCTCTGTGGGTAATTTGAGATGGACAGTCGACCAGACATATATCACATCACATCAAACGGAGCTTAATACTGCTGCTGTGAGTCGGAGGAGGGGGACAGGAGGCCATACTTCATAGTCTATCTCTCATCTCTCCACAACCAGTGTGGAAGAGACCAGTGTTGGCCACCGCTTGAGCAATGATGGTATGACTCCTGAGGCCCTGCTGTTACAGGGACCAAGACGCTGTGGGGCCCGTAAAAAACCCAAATGACACCTATGGAAACACATTTAATCTTGTGCGGTGGGAGGTCAATACAAAGCTATTTACACAGACAACAACGTTGAGTGTTGGGCCACCATCAAAGGGCTTTATGAGCAAATATATTCTCACTGCATAGGCATTTCAGATGTCCAGGCATTAAACCCCCCACCATGCACACACAAGTTTTTCCTTCACTTGTTTAATGGCTGTAATAAGATTCTTTTTATTATGATTTCTGCCCTCACCGCTGGTGGTTAGAGCCAAAGTGAGACACGAGTGTGACTCAGGAATACAACTATTTTAGAGTCAATACCTGGCTGTTGCTCTGTTTGACTGGGGCTCTGCCCTGCACCTCCAGTAACATCAGAGCAACTAATTGCACAATGTACAAAACAAACCTATACAATCTGTATAAAGGCTTATTTATTGTGACCATTATCATTTTGGGGAAAATAAACCTACTTATTTTATGAACATTGGAATTTGTTGTGACACATACACAAATGTGTGCAACATACAATCTGGCACATAGCAAAATGTATTCTATTTTCCATGTATGACTAGAACATTCAATTACAACTTTAAAAAAGCAATATATACAATATATGTTTACATTTTTTTTAAATGTACGCAAACGATAATGGTGCTAGTGCAACAACCCATGGTGGATATTAGCTGGTGACCATTATGGTGTGTAATTTCACAAGATATACCCTCACCTGTCTAATGTTAAATGAAGGCAAAAATGCCTGTTAAAAAAAAACAACAGCAATTACCAAGTAAGCACAAATTGCTTTGGGTAGTCAGTTGATTATAAATCAAGCAGAGAGAGAGACAAATCCAAAAGGGAAAAAAAATGTTGGTGAATTTTTGAATGGGTCCACGGTGGCAGGGTCTCCAATCAGCCGATAACAAGACAACAATAAAGAGGCCATTCTTCATTTGGATCTTGACCTGTGCCATGTGTGTCATGTGTGTTGTTTGGCTTCTCTTTGCGCAGGAGTGCAAGTGGCGAATAAGGAGGGAATCTCGAAGGGCTCTGGCCTGTACCATGTGTCAAGCCTTTCACATAACCTGGCATTCATTGTGAAACTCTTTTATGAACCATAAAAATATTCAATTCGCCCCTGACCCGTTTTCCAATATAGTCTCCAGACCCGTAAAAGGGTCTTGCTTTTCATTTATTTTTATTTGAGGAACTTTGAAATGCAAATGTTTGTTTCCTTGTGAGTAAAATTAAGAGAAGCCATTTTAAGAGAGAAATTGGATGTGAAATATGAATTCTAGCCATTTGACATCATCCCTAACATAAACATGTGGGCTCTCAGTGCCAGTCTTTTTGTGCTGTTAAATGAGTATACTTTGGCAGGCTGCAGTGTACATATACTGATGCTTTGCCTCTCTCGCTGGAGTCCTTCATGGCTCAGAGCTCTTGAGGCTTGTAGAAGACTGGCATCTTTACAGTGGCCTCGACTGGCCATATTTATGTGTCAAATGACAGATCTGGCCCTGTAAAAGTGGGCACTGTGGTAAACTGTGCATTTACATTTACAGCTAAAACTATCAAGGACATAACTAACGGATTCTGTTGACTTTTGTTTGTGAATTGTGGGTTTAGGGCCTATACGTTTAACATTTCTTAGCGTATACCATTTTCCAGCTCTCGCATGTAAATACACACTTGTAAAACTTCATTCTATTCGGTTTATGGCTGAACTTTTTTTTTCTCATTGGAATCAAAAGCCACATTCACTAGAACAATAATGGCTGTGGTATTGCAAAAACTGTGGAAGATTTATTAATCCCAGTGTACCAAACTGTTCTCAAAAATATACAAATAAAAAAACTAAAACTACATCTTATGCCCGCCTTCTGCGGTAGTACATTTAGTACACAGCCCCACTGATGCATCCAATACATACTCTTACTTTCTGATTTCTGGTGATTTATATTAATAGTAATCATCACATAAAGTGAAGTTTGATTGTTCAACATTTTTAGAAGGAAAAATTTAACAATAATAATAAGGGAGTTAACTTGTACCATAAGACCCTGAAATGTCTGTAACACAGTCAGCCTATGAGTTCTGTCAAACTCCATTGCGCTCTGCAGAACGCACGGGGCTGTGCAGTGCTGTCGAACAAGCAGCAGGTATTTGTTTTTTAATCGGCATTCGAATAAAGCTAGAGGTTGAGGTTGTGTATGGGAGCAGCGGGGCTGTTTTGACTAAGCCATCTCAGCGAGGGCCCGCTCATGGAGACTCCGAGCATTTGTAAAAGATTAGCGGCCGAGTCCTGATGCACCGAGCTCGGGTCAGGCAGAGTGCAGGGCTCGGACGCGAGGCGAGTTTGGCCCTATCTCTTCCATCTGCAGCTCTCACACAGCTTATATGCTAGTCTCAGGACATGAGACGCACTGAATAATGTGATTAAAGGTTTTGAAGTAGGGTTTGGAGTTCACCCAGAAAAGGGGGGAGAGGGGGTTAAAAAGTTGCTCCTTCAGGAAGCAGCATTACGCAGTTTGACAGACAGTTACCAAGGTCGTGCCACAGAGAAACAGCAGATTGCCCTTTATCATGAGCGTATCGACTGAACCTACTCTACATACAATTTGTGTCAATCTATAAACCTTCCTGTGTGTTGTGTTTTGGTTGGTGTGTATTACATGGGGGGGGGGGGGTTCTATCACATGTGAGCATTTGCTGTCTGAGTATCTGAACTGGAGTAAGAAATAACAATGGCCCACAAGCTCTCGACATATCATTAGCCAAAAAAACGAAATTACAACCAAGTGTTTGGGAACAGTAAATTAATTTGTCAAGGGAGAAGGGTGCAGATAAATTCTGCGAAAGCCTTTTCCAATTGGCCGAGGCTCCAGTGCGCTGGGCCAAGTGCTCAGCACCTGGCTGTCACGGCTCTGACGGGGCCTAATTCATTTCAACTTTCAAACACACGGCCCATTAGATCACTGTGGAGCTGGAAGTGCCTGATTAGGCTTTTTATCAGTATTAGTCAACATGCGCTGCCAGTTGACTTTCTGAGGGTAAATGTTAGATAAACAACAAATAAAGAGAGGAGAGGGAAATCTAACTCTACTCCTCCTATCTGACACCCTCTATCTGTCCCCTGAATCTGTGACTCGGCCACATACTCCTCCTAAATATTCTTGTCCAAAAAACTCCTGGTGATATACAAGAGACATTTCCTGCAACACAAAAGTTGAATGGCTGCCAAAGCTGTATGAACTTGCGTCCCGTCTGTGTGGGATCCAGGGATCTCGGGGAGCCTGGGTTTTAAGGTCGATGAAGCTCCTCCTGATGGAGTTTGGCTTTGTTTTAAAGGACGATCGCTGGACCACGGGAAAGAGCTATAAACGTCAGGCCAGCAAGGACGGATCCAGGCTGGTTCCCATTAAGGCCCAAACCTTTCATTTTCAACAGAACCCGTCCATCAGCACCATCTTTATTAAATAGAAAAGATATTTACATCCGTGCCACTAGCGCTCAACTATCGTTTTTATTGCATACGTCGATATAACAGCGGTTCAATACCACAGTATATACAAGTGTGCCCATTCTCTTGGTCGCCCCCCTATTTCTCATCAGGGCAGATGGCTGCCCACCCACCCTGCCCACCTGGTTCCGCTTTCTCCTTTCTACTGTTTCTGCTAAGTGCATGTTCTTGGTGGGAACTGGTTACTTGAACTTGCGGTTTGCCGCTTTACAAATAAAACTAAACTATATTTAATTAAATCGAATCAAATTAAACTGTGAACAAGCAGTGTTCTGAAATTTTATTTACTGGTAAAATTGTACACACATACATAACTAATGTTGTTTACATCTTTATTTGTCTCAAAGCAGTAGATGACCATAATGTCTCTTTGGTGATGACTCAGTGTTTTTTGTGGCCAAGTACTGACATGTCTTACTGACAAACAAATTTGCTTTGCCAGTTTTGGGAACATGTGACAGACCAGTGTTGTAACAGAATTCATCTGCTAAAAGAAAAAAAAAAAAGCTAACAACAGTAACACGTTGCACTGCAACATACTGACCTCTTCTCTTGGGTTTTTCTGCTTGGTCTTTACTCCGACTTACTGAAAAGTGAATTTCTATTAACTTTTTCTCTCTATCTCACTCACTCTCTCTCTCACACGCACACACACACACACACACACACACACACACACCAAATCTCTCCACCACTAAAACTCCCAACAATGAGCCCCATAAGAAATCCTACGTGTCCAACATGATGTTTGTGTTAAGTAGTGTATTATAGAAGCCGACTTCTGAGTCTTGGGGGGAATGTTGAGCATGTTAATGAAGAGCGCATACTGGGGCGATTACTCAATGTAATATGGATCCATTTAACACACTTATTGCGCAGCCCATATGAGCCTTGGTTCAAATGGGGAAAAGGGGCAGTCGACTTAATCTTGGCAACAGTAAATCAAAGAAGAACAGAACTGATTGTCTTCAACAAAATGCTTCCAGCCAAACTATTTTCTCCTTTAGGATTACAAGAGAGGACGGCCAACAGAATGAAAACTGCACAGCTTTTTTTTCTCCCAAATGCAGATAATGTAAATCAGACAGATACTACGGAGCCAGATGATAACAGATGTCTCTACTGTTTTCAGAGGAAACTGGGCAGACCAACCACTAAATCTGTGACATGTGGTTTTCAGGCTCCAGAGGGTAAAATCAAGCTGACGTTTGTAGTAGACAGCGACATCAGCACAGCAGCTACAAGCCATTGTTTTAAAGAACACCCCCACCACCACCCCCTACCCTCGCGTCCAGCAACTAGTCTGTCAAAGACCATTATGAAAAGACACCAGCATACAAGAGACAAAACGGAGAACATAAAAGACAGTCCTTTGATTATCTGAGAACAAACGGAGAGGATAATATGAATCAGCATCGCTCACCATCCCTACTGGAAATGTAGCAAACGAAACACCCTTCAGGCACTAATATGTCCCTGGTTGGAGATGGGTGTGTTGAGGCGTGGCTATGTTGAGGTAAAGCAAGCTTGGGAGAAAAACTCACTTTAGTAAAATAACAAGTAGTAATGAGGGTTTTTTTTCCCCATTTCTGTATTTCAGGAAGTTCTCATACAAATAATATTCCCACAGAATGAGGAGAAAAAAAACTGCACTTCACAGCATCACATCATGGGAAATTGCATCTTTTTATCACATACACCATCTTCTTGTCCTGATACTGGGCCACAGCCTTCCCTTTCAAATATAACTGTCTGCGAAAGAAGCCTGTAAAAATAACCCTAAGCATTGCAGATCACAGTGCTGGCATGGAGCCTCTACACTTTATTAACATCCAGAGCTGGTCTGGCAACGCTCCCTGTAACTTAGAGTTACAAGCATTAAGTGGAACAGGGCACCAGCATCACTTTCCCAAACTCCTCCGCTTCCTCCCATCATGTAGCACTATGCTATCCAGATGTGCTACGTGGAAAAAAAAGAAGCATTCTGACAAAGCATCAGTCCACCTGTGCCTCGGCACTGCCGGTGTGCTGACACTTGACGAACAGGATGATATCCATCTCTGCACTGATGAAACCTTAGAGGTCTTGACTCTGCGCCATATCCGAACTATAATAAATTCTGACTTAAACATTTGCTTGTCAGTGCCTTAAATCATCTCAATGAAAGAATGATTCGGTCGATATTCTGTGATGAAACTTGGCTCCCTATCTAGAACTAGAACGGGTACAGATCAGTATCTGCCAAGACGTAACGCACATATATGAGCGTCTGAGTCCAAATCAGCAAGTACTGCAAGTAGTGCAAGTTGTCACGCTCTGTTTATGATTGATGTCGAACCACGTCGTTCACAGACAAGCAATAGTAAAGTGTTTTTCCTCGCCGGGCAACCTTCATTCTATCGTTCCTTTGTGTACTTATTAGTTCTGGTAAGCAACTTAATACAGCACAGGGGCAAGATTGGATTGCACATGACCAGAGAATAAGTAATTCTTCCAGAACGCTGGGCTTCTATTAATGACCACTAATAAAGTATATAAACTGCACTTTTACAGTTTATAATGTCTTTCATAGTCCTCTGGGGCGGCGCCAGCCAATGGTGCGGGGAGCTGACTGGGCACTGCCCCATGGAAGCTTCCTGGCAGAGAGCGAGGGAGAACAAGAGAGAGAGAGAGAGAGAGAATAAAACTCTGTCTTTTTTGGCTGCTTTCTCCCGCGCTCTAATGAAGGTATTAAAACAGCCTCGACTCGCATCATGTTTGCCCGTTTGTTTTCGACCATTCACTCGAAGCCAATATTTGACTGGTTGGCTGATGAATCACCAACATGAACGGTCTTGTAAAATAAATAAATAAATAAGGCCATTTCAGACACTATTTAGACTGAGCCTGGGCATTTCGATATTTGAGTGTGTACCTCAAATATCGACGACGACAAAGTTGTAACTGTTGTAACTCACATCTCGTTCACAGTTTAAGTGAGAGAAGCACTGAAAGTGCGTATTGCTTCGTCATCACTTTAACTGCAGGGGAAAAGATGATGACTCGGGTAACTTAAAACTTCTCTTTCACACACACACACACACACACACTCACACTCTATGTTCTTAATGCTTAATTTTGGGGGTCCATGAATCTCTGACCCTTACATACGCATCTCTCTCTCTCGCCCTCTCTCTCTCTCTTCAGCAGACAGCTGTGAGGGCCCCATCAACGCAGTGGCGGGCAGAAAGCCGCCTTTACTGCCACGGTCAGAGCGGAGCAGATTTTTCTTTGATGAAGCACAGCAGCGTTGAGCCAAGAACAGCAAGTGGCACAGCTGAGACGTAACTCAACAACCCGCCCGTGTGCTAAGTCAGAGGAGCTGCTGCCGTCTGAAAGTGCATGAGTAATACAGACGCTGTAATCAGCCATGGCAGCGTCTGTCCAGGAGAAAACACTCGGAGACGAGGAGAGAAGTCTCTCCATCTGTGCTGCGAACACATTAAAGGCCAAACGCATCTAAATCCGCGAGACCTGGCAACTTAATCATCTCACCGAGGAATGAGCAGTGGGTGGAATCCTGCGAGCGAGCACGTCTCAAGGAAAAGGTTCGCTTCTAAAAATACACTTTTTATGATGACACACTTAAGCCAACTCTGCAGCTTTTTCATGATTAAACTGAGGCCCAGAGCACATTCTCTCCGGTATTCCAGAGATATTTCGACACTTACTCAAACCAGATCATATTTTCTTTCTCTTTTTTTTTTCTGTGTGACTGTTTGGATTTCATTGGCAGCGAGAAAAGTCAGAATGCCTTTGGTTGCAGGGAGATGCCATACTCATACCACACTGGTCACATAAGAATGAGAACATCTGACCTGACTGACACTCACTGTAGAAACAGCAGAGGCACTATACGAGGCTAAGATTGTGATTTTGCAACTTCAGAGGACCCCATCAGAAGATATTAAAGTAACAACTGTCAGCAACATCCCATAAATCTCTATCTCCTCTCACTCTGAATCCAACCACAGTCAAGTTGATGCAACACTTGTCTCTCTAACATTTATCTCCTGTTTCCACACACGTCATGTCTATTCCCGGCCAAGTTTGATTGAGGTGATTCAGCCGAGCAGATGCCAGACGAGGGGTGTTCTCGCACTCTCCCACTCCAGTGGTCGTGACTCAGGAAGTGTCCTCATTCCATTACCCAGCATTCCCTCCTCAGCTTCTCAGCCAGACAGAGGTTTACGGGAATACCGCTGCAGAATCATCACCGGGCCTCGGCTTTATGAATCAGTGGAACATGCTGCAAACATTACACCATGAGACACCTTTCCCAGGCAGCACCCTCGCATTTGCCCATAACTCACTGCTGAGCTCATACAGGACGCAAAGGACGTGGGCCGAGGCCTGCTCTCAGATCATGGGAATGTACCGACTGGTGAGAAGCCCTGTGAAGAGAATGCTACTGTGACTACTACACTACTGTGACATCATTTTTCATGTCCACATGATGTTGAGGCTCAAATGCAGAGAGACGATATCTGGCTCTCTGGTTAAAGGATTATTAATTCCCCATATAAAACATAGCTGACGAGTAATGCCAGCAATCTTTTTACTATCTGGTCAGAAAAAAAAAGTTCTTGGCATTAACACTGAGTTTTCTTTTCCTGAGAGCTGAGACAGAGTGTGGTCATCATCGGGCTTCCCTCTTACACTCTTTGGTTGTACTGACCAACAGCGATGGTGAGATCCTCAGTTAACTTCATTTTTAATTTGGCAAAGGAAAAAAACAGTTTAAAAAAAATTACTTGTTTAGGTGATGACTTACTCTATAATTCCCTGACAGCTTTGATAGAGTACAACTGATACATTATAATTATAATAAATATTTACCTACTCTTAACTGCAATTAAGAAACTACATGTTGGATGTAAAGCTAAACTTTAAATGGGTCCGTCTTATTAAGTAGTTTAACAGTTTCTTCTTTGAATTTGCTGTTGGAAAACACTTTTAATTTCTAACAAAGAATTTAGATTTTACATGAATTTACCACAAAAAAAATGACACCATAGCATGTGACTGAATCAGGAGTTGTCCTGTAGAAAATAATACGATGTTGTTATTAGATCCACATAACTTCACATTCTCTACAGAAGTTTAAATGCTGACGGACTCAGGATCGTTAAAATTAAACATGATACCCTTATTATTAAACTGTGGGCAAAATTCAAACCTAAATATTTGCTCTGTCACCTTCTCAATCACTGAAACCCCCGTTGATCAATCTGCTGTAGTGTGTTTCCTGCAGATTTAGGAATCAGTAACATCTCATCAGTCTTTTCAAAAACACGCATAAAAAACCTCCAAACCATTTAACCACGACAAGAGAAACTCTTGAAACGTTGATTTATACAGACCCCCGTCACACCCCCTTTCAACAAAACTGGCATAATAAAGTCACAGTGACACAAGTCAAAACCGAAACAATGACTGAAATCCAAGATGAATAAACAATATGCTCTGTGCATACATCAAAGCCAAACTTAAAACAATTATAAGCCTGAGGTCCGAGGCAATTTAAGAAACCCAAAACTCCATGAAACAGCTGAAGCAAACATTTTCCCAGAATTATAGCTGTATAAACATTTGACTTAAAACACAAATCCAGGGAGGAAAGTATCCCCCCCAAAACTGCAACACTGATATTTTAAATATGCACATATTTAAGAACATTTCAAACATCAACTCCTCTGTATCAGAATTTTGAGGAAGTAAAATATTCCTTATCGTCAATAATAAATAATCTACTTAGTTTGATTAGGACAACTGACTTTCCCAAAAGCAAAGACTGCGATCTTCTGTGCACTCTATATTCACGGTGGACTGGTACACTTTCATTAAGTGTTTTACTCATAACAGTCAGATTATCACCCTGTATAGTCTGACTTCTACGAGCGCTGCTACGGAAAACACAGGAAACTAAGTCAGTTTGAGGGAATTCATTGGTGCCAATGCCACTTTACCACAAAAACCTGTGTGTGTGTGTGTGTATACAGTGTATGAGCAGGTCAGTGTGTGGCATAGTGTGTGTGTTGAGCATATGTTGGCACAGTGTCTGCATGCATTAGTAATGGATGCTGGTGGGTTTGTGCCCTTGCATACAGGTGTGCATGTTGCATGTATCAAGACGTATGTCTGGCCACAGAGTGTTGTACGTTAACAAAACAACCCAGGAGGAGTCAAAGAAATCTAAATATTTCCGACAATGATCGAATCCATGACTCATCTCTTTCAGGCTGGATAAACAGACGGACCTTGACATTTATCAGAGAGAGAGGGGGAGTGTGAGACAGCAGCACACTCCTCTAAGTCAAACATTCGCCTCAAGTGCGCTCACAGACGCGGCAGCGTCGTCCCCGCCAGGAGAAACTTTAGTAAGGTATCAAATGATGCGAAAGTACACACTTCATTCAAACCTGATATTCTTTTTCAAGAGGGAGTCAAGTGTTTTTCTTTGCAGGCTAAATATTTTCTTTGCTGGTGGGCACTAATATTTAGAGCACGTTTATAGACTCGCAGTGTTAGGATGATCAGCCGTCTGTTCCACTCAAAAAAAGCAACTCACACATTTTCCACACAGAGTCACTGCACTGATTTGTACCCCATTCCACCCGATGCAAAGAAAAATAAAGAAACAATTCCCCAAAATTAAAGCTAACAACTGTTTTTAATGCAGGGGTACAACAACGGGGCGGTTTCACAGAGGATTACTTCTTTACATTTAAGATTATTTTTACATTTAAGATAAGAGGTGTATAAAAACAGAATAGACTTAAATAGAAAAGACAGTCTAACTATCCATTCTGACTGTCTGTAAGTCACTCCTTTACTATTAACACACTTCCTTTGCTGCCACACTAACATATTCACTTTGTTTTTCTAGACCTGGAAACTTAAATTTAAAATTTTAACAGAAAATCGTAGCCTGGGTTTGAAATTTTGGGGAAGTAATGAGAAAATCAGCTCAGTGATACAGTACAGAACATTTTTGTAGAGTAAAGCCTTCCTTACAAAATAAAATTGCGGATTAGAAGAAACGTAACCAATCTGGTGTATTTTATCACTTTTATAAATAAGTGTGTATATTTAGCAATCACACAGCACATGTTTAAGGTCAGAAATCTCCCATCTGAGAAACAATCTTCTCCCTGCTGTCTCGCTTCCTTGCAGGATAAATATCATGGTCTGTTTCTGTCCTGAGATTTTTCAGTATAAAGCTCCATTAATAGTTGGAAATGCAGTTTAAACTCCTGCTCTGTCCCTTAATGGGAGTGTGTAATACGATCAGCGTGAAATGAGGCATGATACAAAAGACTGATGAGTACAGAGATCACTTTCATACTCCATGCTCGACGAAAGAGGCCATAAAACAACATGCCAGAACATATTCCTATAGGATGCAGACAGCAACATATGGACTAATTAAACTGAATCACATATGCTTAGATATAGAACTGCAAAAAAAAGAAAATAAATTTCTGCCAAAAAAAAGACGTGTAGCTGAATCATTATGTGCATCAGGAAATAGTTGTAGGACTTTTTTTTCCACTTTCTTTTTCTTACAAGAACACGCTGAAAACTATTTTAATTCGAAAGCCCGCAAGATATTGAAAATATTAACATATCACTGAACTGCTTCAACGGGTCAGAGCAAAACAAACCAGCCATGTGTGCATCTCTGCTTTACTGTTAATCTGCAGAACGTAATCTGCAAACACAGAACACATCTTGCATTCCCACAACTGACGGGAAGGGAGTTCAAAAGCGTTGCAGAGACAATGAGACAATTCATTCCGGTGCGGGATGCTGGGGATGGAGGGCTGAGGGCACAACTCTGCTCCAAGAGAACTCATAAATGCTGAGACACATTCAGCAGACATATGGTTTGTGTTTAGCAAGAAGAAACAATAATCAAATCCGTTGATCCTCTTCTTGCTGCAAGGATGATTGCTAATATAAAAGTCTGTTCCGTCTAATCATAATTTAGGATGGGGCTGTAATTACCTCCGCCCTCTCACAACAGCACAGGATGGAGCAGGCCTCCACACAGACTGCGAGCACAGCTTCCACTCTGAATGCTATCTGTAGGATGATTCTCACTTCGTCTGTGTGATTGCTGATTTATAGTTATTCCATTTGCTGATGATTTTTTTTTGCATTAGTTTATTTTTTGGAAGACATTAAAAGGGGAATTGAAAATTAACACAGACATAAATTTTCACTTGACAAAGAGCAAAGTGAGAGAAAATGATTTCCTGACTCATTCCACTGCGCCTGAACCTGTGACTGAGGTTCCCAAGGTTCTTCACATTCAGCTAAATGAGTCAACATCGCACTCATCCTCCCATGAACTAAACACTGCCATTCCCTGTTAACATCCATAGGAAATGCACGCTCGCTTGGCACTCACTGCACATCACTGCATATGGCCCTCATGTGCACCAGACACTTTGATTATGCTGTTATTTATGAATTTGGCCTCAGATCCAAAGTAGGTTCTGGTTTTAATTAGCAAACCTAATCCACAAACTGCAAACAGGGCTGTGCGCACAAACAGGCCAAGCTGCAGTGCGTTGAAAGGATGCTCGAGCAGAGCCATGTGGACACAGCAGCACCTTCAGCTGGTGGCTCTGATCAGGCTCAAGTCGCCCACTGATTGGTCAAACTGGCCAAAACAAACAGATGCTGTTCGATCTAATCACTGTTTCATTCCAAACAACCCAATGAAATTAGAAAAAAACAAATATTATTCAAATGTAGCCACCAAAAACCTGAGAAGCAACTCTGTTGACCATCTTTGTAACCTCAGGTCACCTCTGCAGCATCACTTCAGTACTGGCGTTAGCACCTACCTTGCATGGGTGGCAGAGAGAAGCAGGCACGCGGGGGTTTGGCCGACAGATGCGCCTTGTGCTCGGTCGCGCTGAGTCGCTTTGGGCTGGCGCAGCTCGCGGGAGATCCGAACGCATCGGAGCAGCTCCCGGGTCGCCGCGCGCACATCTCCGCCTTACTTCCGTACACGGAGAGCGTCACGCCGGCGAAGTCCGCGAAAGCCGGGGTCTGACAGTGGCTGACCATCCCGAACAGCGCCGAGGAGTTCTGCATCGATGTCCTCGTGCGCAGCGTGCTGGCCGCTGCTCACATAACCTGCGCACACGTGGAGACAGAGCAGTCAAATCAGTGCAAAGCTGCGCCGGGACGAAGACACTTCAGTCTTGGTGCCGTGGAGCACGCGCTCATTCAGCACGCTGGATGGAAGTAGTGGGAGTTGGGAACACCTACTCTGCCCGACAGGCTTATAGAGAGCAGAGCGGCTCTGGCGGTGGAGAGGAAGGCATTGGCAAGACGCATCGACAGCATCATCTCACTGAGGATCAATCATCAGCATCCCATGACTCTCCCTCTCCCTCCATCCCTCTCTCTCTCTCTCCATCCCTCCCTCTGAGATTGACACCCGATAGCTGCGCTGCTCTGCGGGACACGGAGAACCAATAGAGACCGTGTCCGTGTTTCTATGGGAGGGTGAGATCTGGATCCAGGCGGCTGTTGACGTAAAACGGAACTCTGTTGGGAAAGCGTGTGAGGTCCTGGGTGTGTGAACCCGTGAACGCGCCGCGTGACCTACACACGATTCATTATGAATTAATTAAATTAAAAATGAGTGTTACATCATCAGATGTGTGCGAAAACATCACACCACCACAGTAAATTAACACTGGAAGCGACAGTTTCAGTATTTCAGCGAATGGAATTGTGTGAATATGCCACAGTAACATGAATTTCATATGACTGTAGTGATATTTCAGTGCAGGTCCAGAGTTGTTGACACTGACTGATGTCTTAATATTTTATGCACACACAGGTAGTTCTGAAATTTTAAAAAAAGCAGAGGATATGGGCTTAATTTCTCCTGAATTTTGAAAAGGTAAAGAGTTCATTTCAAGTTATGTGTCTGTTATTTGTTTGTATTTTGGCTCTTGCCTCATAAAAAAACAGAACCATGAAAGTGAAACACTGCAAAAGGAGACTGGATTTGAAATAAGTTGACGTTATAAAAATAAATAACAGTAACATTAATAGTCTTCTCGGTATCTGTGAGCCAGGGTGAAACAGTTGTTTTACTGTGACCCAGTCTTAACAGAAATTCCTTACGACAGCAAGGCTTTATTTTTTGGGAAATCCTATTCTGTGGCGCCACCTACTGGCTACTTGTGGAAGTGAAAAGATAAACTGTGTCACAGTTCATAGTCATGAACTGCAACGTTTTACAATTGGTTACTTGAAAAAAAAAGTTGTACTCGATGTACGCAAACAACTGGACTTGGTCGTGTCACAGTGACCAAGTCCAGACTGAGAACACACACACACATGTTTACTATTAATTATTCTTGCAAATACTTTGGCAGTTACCTTGTTGGTGTTGGAGGACGAATGACTGGAATACTACTGGAGAAATGACCAATAACAATAATCATTAACTAAAACTTTTTTCCATACACGATTTATTTCTATTTCTAACCAAGTCCTGGGTTAAACATCCTGGGCTTTAATTTTTGTCACCTGTGACATTTTAATTCACAAGTAACTGTGACATTCACAAACATTCACTAGTTAAAGACAAGTGAAGGTAATCTGGCAGGTCTAGTGAAAAAGCTCAGTGCCTGAACACAATTCAAATTTAACACTGTATTAGTTTGGAAACTCTGAAACATTTGTGGTAAGGGGTACAAAGATACAAAGTATTTGTAGTTTCTATATATGGTATTTTTTTTCAGGTTCATAGCAGGATTTTCTCAGGTTTTGTCTGTTTTCAAAAGGCCAATATGCATGTCGCATACTATTCTCTTATCTTAGATGTGTCCCTCTTTAATACATGTCATATAGTAGAAAGCAAAATGGATGTGGTGAAGCATACGGGACACTTATTTCCTTTTGAGAAAACAAACTGCTGTGGGTGTTCCTGAGGGCAACGCGAGGCTCTACATAGTATCTGTATGGGGATCCTAATAAAATGCACAAATTAACTTCATGACGTCATGGGGATTACATAGACATGAAGCTGCCCTACAACATAACATAATCACAAAAATCAATATGAAAAGACACAATTTATCACAGTCACAGTGTGGTAGACGTGACAGCCATTTATCATTTAGTAATTAATTAGCTCATTATAGGAACAGGAAGCTAATGAGTATTTCAGCTGGTGGAGGACCGAACCGAAACAAACGAATAACTGACCTGTGGTGTAGTCGTTTAAAAAACACATGGTGCTGTACTGAAGACGTTTCACTGTTCGTCAAAGTATATTAAAATAACAACAGTCTGAAAAAACAAACAAACAAACAAAACTTTGAGCCTGTTAGCATCTGGGCCACGAGCTCCTGCAGCAGGTAACCGGGCAGCCATCTTTGTTTGGATTCGCAAACAAGTGTCCATTTGAGAAAAAAAAAAAGGTTGCCGTTATTTTTAACCATGCTGCTTAAACAAACACCCAATATTTTATAAAGAAACATTTAACCAATCACTTATTTTGTGTAAACAATGAAATATATGTGTGGGTATATTTGTTTACCTAAACAAATATAGGTACAACAGCACAGTACAGAGGGGTTTTGACCGATCACCAAGGGAAAGGGGGTGAGGAGCTCACAGAGAGAGAGAGAGAGAGAGGGTGGGGATCTGAGGGCAGCTGATGTAAACACAGAGCGAGTGGGCGGAAACCAGCGTGTTGAACAATAAGGTGACAGTGACAGGAAGAGAAAGTCTCAGATTGGAGCTTCGCCGCCGAGGAGCGAACATGTTCGCGCAGAAGCTGCTGGTGTATGTGTCGTCGGTGTGTTTGTTTTGTTACCTGCTCGTGCTCACAACCACGCTGAGGATCGTGCATTTCTTGTCACCGAGCCTCGCCAAGAAGCTAATCCTCAAGATGGGCGAAAAGTCCACCATGACCCAGAACCCGAGGTTCAAGTACGAGGACTGGGGTCTGACGTTCATGACGCTGGGCTTCGTGAAGTCGGTGGTGGCGCACATGTGGCTGTCGCTGGGACAGGAGGCGTTCCAGGGCGGAGATGCTCCGGACTCACCTCTGGTCACTATGGATGGAGAGAAGACGAGCGTGCTGCGGCTCCTGAAAGGTGCGTACGTCAAACCAAACGCTGTCTGCGCTCTGCGCGCGCCACACCCGAGTGTCTCTGAGGCTGTGTGTTCTGTGCAGGCAACAGGCCGCTGGTGCTGAGTTTCGGAAGCTGCACCTGACCCCCGTTCATGTACAAACTTGACGAGTTCAAGCAGCTCGTCAGGGATTTCAGCGATGTGGCTGACTTCCGGGTGGTCTACATCGCTGAGGCGCATTCAACAGGTGAGTGGCAGTGGCCAGGGCCACATGACAATCAATACATAATCAATATACAGTGGCCAGGACCACATGACTATCAATACATAATCAATACACAGTGGCCAGGACCACATGACTATCAATACATAATCAATACACAGGTGCTAGGACCACATGACTATCAATACATAATCAATACACAGTGGCCAGGACCACGTGACCATCAATACATAATCAATACACAGTGGCCAGGACCACGTGACTATCAATACATAATCAATACACAGTGGCCAGGACCAAATGACAATCAATACATAATCAATACACAGTGGCCAGGACCACATGACTATCAATACATAATCAATACACAGTGGCCAGGGCCACATGACAATCAATACATAATCAATACACAGTGGCCAGGGCCACATGACAATCAATACATAATCAATACACAGTGGCCAGGACCGCATGATCTTCAATACAAAATCAATACACAGTGGCCAGGACCACATGGCAATTAATATATAATCAATACACAGTGGCCAGGACCACATGACAATCAATACATAATCAATACACAGTGGCCAGGACCACATGACAATCAATACATAATCAATACTTAGTGGCCAGGACCACATGGAAATCAATACACAATGGCCAGGACCATGTGGGAACCAATGCATTATCAATACACAGTGGCCAGGACCACATGGGAACCACTACATAATCACATAATCACATAAACACACTGGACGGGGCCACATGGGAATCAATACCTAATCTATACATCCACTGGTGGAGGAGACAGGATGTTTCTATAATCTGTAAAGGAAAGTTCAGCAAAGGAGGAAGGACACACATTTAATTGATTATTTATATACTTTATTTTTTTATTTATTTACTTCCTCAACATACTTATAACTGCACACTTATCGGCCCTGCTTCAGAAAGCAGGTTTAGTGAGTTAGTTGACTCAGAGTCAGAGGAAACTCTGGGTTTTCAGTTTCACAAAGCCGGTTCAGCTCGACCCCCAGTCAGTTACAACATACTCTGTGAGCCTAACCTGTTCGCTGGCAGGTTTTCTCTAACTTACCCTGAGTTTGTCCTCTATATGTGAGCCTGTGTGTAGACAGAAAGGCGTGGCAGACATGGCGTGTCCTTTTTCGGAAGACCCGACTGATATCGAAGCACAAATACTGCGCTGGAATCTCCGTCGGCAGAGGATCATCAGACCCCGATTCGACGTTTTATCATTTCAACATGAATATTTATATGAACGCCACCGTTTTCAGCACCGTCAATCATTTATCTCAACAACATTCTCGGCCCTCACCTCAGCACATTCTCTGTATCGCACCTTGTGTTTTTGCAAATGGCAGCACAAACTGAAGCACAAACTATTTGTACTATATTTTTATATTTCATCTTCAGTTGCTGCTAAGTACGTTTTGTACTTGTTGGACAGCACCTGTGTTCACAAACGCAAAATAGAATATAAATGTTGAACATGTTAACCACTCGCAATATATTTTTTAAATTAATATCATATCTTGTTATTGTTATTGTTATGATATTGAAAGTTTTGAAAAATAGGTCTTTTACCGCATGTTCCCTGTCCTCATACGGATACAAACACAAAGACCTTGAGTCTTGCAGTTGATCATTTATTTCTTTATTTATTATTTACTGAACGTTACCTCAGCTGCTAAGATGATGTTTAACCTGCGAAAAATCTTCTTTTGACTTGTATCATTATTGAGCAACATTCCTACAGTCTGGGTTTACCTTATGCAATAACACTCAACAGGTTTTTCTCTTCCTGTTTTGTTGTTTGTTTGTTTTTTATTGATATCTGTCTCAGATGAATGGGCCTTTGCTAACAACACTGACATCAAGCAGCATCGGAGCTTGGAGGACAGGCTGTCTGCAGCGCAGATCCTGGTTCAGAAGGACCCACTGTGTCCAGTGGTTGTGGATGAAATGAATGATGCTGCAGCCATTAAGTATGGCGCTCTGCCTGAGAGGCTCTACGTGCTCCAGGCTGGAAAAGTTGTCTATAAGGTGAGATCTGTCTGCCACCAACACTGAACTTTCATTTTCACGTGACTGTGATTTTCAAAGAAGTGTCACACAGGACTTTTTTTTTTCCACGAAGCACTCTGTGCTGTTCCCTGCAATTATTAGAGGTAATAGCGGCATTATGGGTGTAAATATTCCAGCACTGTGCTTACTCACATTATTGCGTGTGAAGGAGCAGTAATACAGACACAAACACAAGAATTCCTGGAATGGAGCCAGTTTCAGATTAGATATGCCAAAATAATGTGTTGGTGTGTTCCTGCTGATTCTTGTTAAACTGATATTTAAGTAAAAATGTTCCTTCTTTTGCTTTAAACAGGGAGGGCTGGGACCCTGGGGCTACGATCCATTGGAAGTGCGTTCGTTTCTCAGGAAGATGGAGTAAAAGAGTCATTAATCGAGTCAAGGCACTTCTTTAATCAGGCGCCGTCTCATCTCAGCTAAACGCTTACATCATCAAGTGCATAAGTAGAAATATTTTAACCCCTCCAAACTTTCCAAATATGTCACATCCAGCTTCTCCTATACAGCACTCTGAACACTAATTCCACCAGTCAGCCTTCGAGTTGGAAAATCGCCTCTGTGTTTGTTAGTGACAGCTACAGATTAAACCATTGGCCTCTGTAGCCCGATGAAGTGAAACACAGAGCAACAGTCCAGTCAGGAGTGCGGTTTTCAGGGTGTCGTGATGTACAGGAGATGTCGGGTGTGTGTCCATGCATTTATTATCGTTATCTGAATTCGTTGTCTAATTCTGTCTGTCAAAGTCCAGAGGTTTACCTTTGACCACACGTGCTCCAAGAAACTTCATCAAGAAGCTGCTTTAACGTGACGATTACAGTGTAAAACTCCTGTTACTGTAATTTGATGAAATATTATTTCAAAGTAGGTTTTCTATGAATTATTCAGGAGCAATTATGATTGACTGCACGTATTTGAGCTGTCTCCCTAATGTAGCCTTTGTCAGAATACACAAAAGGACTGTTTTTATTATGCTGTAGAACAATATGTCTATTATAATTTTGCGAGGAGACTCCTACATTGATTCATAAAAAACATATTGCATTAACTGTAGGTAGTATAACTGAATTAGCTTCAAATCAAATTCTGGTCAGTTCGTGAAAGATCCAACTTTGTGCTTTCAAAGTAGATGATGAAAACAAGAAGCTCTGACACTGTGCTATTGAATGAGAGATTCTGCAAAGCTGCAGATCTCATTAATTTCTTGCCTCATTATTTTTAGACAACGGCTGCAGGGCTTAATTGTTGACGCACAGAGCTGTCTTCCACCACATGAGGATCTGGCTGTTATTTGCGGTCTGGTCCGGATGTTATAAGTGGTAAACATACTGCACTGCCTAGTTCAGCTAGTTCAGCAAGTCCACTTTGCACACAGTTGTGGAGTGTGGCACTCCAACCCTGATACAAGTTAATCGCTAACTTATTTATCTTTAAACATGGATTGATTTTGGCTTAAAATATACATTTAAGAGAGTAGGAAAACATGCTTCTCTCGTAATAAGACCATTTTTCAGCGGAAAACCACTACATCCCCTCACTCTTTCATTTCCTAGTTTGGGTCAATTTCTACATGACCTTGTAAACATAATCACGCCATTTGATCCCATAGACACCCAGCTGTTGATCTAATGTTGCTAATATTGCTATTTGACATCATTTATGGCATTTACTAGTTGTGGCTCAGGGTAAGTGGGGAAAAAAACTTTAAAATTCACCAAAACTCTTGCAGCTCTAAAGTCTCTTTATGTTACAACAAATGTAGTATTTTTTTTCCAGTCACAGAGCCTGAAATTCTTGAGCCCCTCCCCTCAGTGAGGGCCTGCATTTCACTTTGAACACCTCTGATCTATGGCGTTACAAGGTCTGATTGAATGATGAAAGTCTGTGCGAGTGGCGAATGAGAACAAAACGTCTTGCAACTGTTTTGGAACCATTAAAGCATGAATAATCAGACTCCCAGCTGTTTGTACAGTATGTTTATGTTTCATTGTCTTTCCTCCTGTCTTTGTTTCAACACTGCATTAATAATCTGCACATGCGTTTGGAAACACCATGTTCTCCTACCATGGCCCAAGTAATAAAGGCAAAATATTAAGACAAACGAGTACCCTGACTTTTCCTGACTTGTTTAAAACCAACAGTAATAAAAACAAACTGTACTGAAATATATAAAGCGCAAAATGATCATGTGCCAGGAAACAAATAAGACTTTAAAACTACAGGACCACGGCTCACAGTTACACGTCTACTACGCGGTAGATAAGGAGGTGAACAAAACAGTTCTGTGTTGCGATACTTTTCATAACTGTGTGGCTCTGAAGTCAGAGTGGAGGCCTGGCGACTGCCCAGACAGGCCACGTCCCATGGAAACCAGCCAACAGCAGTTTTGCCTCGTTTCCTGTTGTTGGACAGGAACAAGTACACAGTCGGATCCACCCAACTGTGTACTTTTGTCAGGATTCACGTACGACTCTCAAAGTTAAGCCAAAGCCTGTGCAATGTGATCAGAGTACAAATCTTGTCAACCTCTAACCTAGTTCACAGAGGGCCACCAGAGGGCAACGTGGTACCATTTTTAGAAATATGGGACTGTATTTCTTTCCGGACTTTTCGGTGACCTTCCTTCTAAATGTGAATGTTTTCGAGAATGAGCTGGAATTTAAGACATATGATTATGTAATTTAGTGTAGTGAGTTTGAAGGATTTTTTTCTTGTTATTTTTAATTTAATGGCACACTTAGCTAACATTTAGGAGTGCAGGGTCTTTCATCCTATCTTATGTCACACCAGGCTCAGCCCAACCTGCAGGTTTCCTGCACCACAGACTGTCTTATGCTTTCCACTTAATTGTCTGTAAGCCGTGCACTACAGCACCCCCTGGCTTCCTCCAGCAGTAACAGACAAAGTGATTGACATTTGAAGACATTTGGGAACTGTGATGTCTAAAGCTTAAATGAACCTCTGTTACATTGCAATGTGCCACCGATCAGCAGCCACTCAAAATAAATCAACCCACACCGTGAAATAAGTTATTGTAAAATTATATTAACAAGCAATCTTTCCTCAATTTGAAATAAAAAAATATCAGCAAATAAAGGCAACATAGGACAGATGTGAATAATGCATATTGTTCACAGAAAAAAAAGAAACAAAAATTCTCATCACATTTACAAGACTGCTGCTAAGTTTATAATGATGCCTACTAGAATCAGTTTAGAAAGCTTTGACTAACTGAATAATTGGGGCAATATACATAGTCAAAGATTGTATCAAAATATAAAAAAAATGTGTTGGGGTGGGTGAGGGGAGGGGAACAATGTAACCATGGTGGGAGAGTATTAACAACCAATATGTATTCGATTAAAATGGGTAGCTCATTCATCATGATGAACCAAACTGGAGAACACAGAAGGCTACGACGATGAAGAGCACAGAGTGTTAAGCACAGGCAGGTAAAGAGATATACACCACATCTTAAAGCAGGTGTCCACATAAAAGAAGAGCAGCACTAGGTAGTATGTTGTACACAGATTCTCTGCATTCATGCACTCACATCTCATGCCAACGTCTGCTTTCCTCTGACAGAAAACAACAGCAGCCCCGCAGTTTTAATTAAACAGCCAGAGAGTGCAGAGGAGTGTTGCTGTCAACGGTAAGAGACTAAGATTGATCAAATCTGATCAATTTGACATGATAAGAACCATCTGCGCACTTTCATACTAGGAAAGGGCGTCACAACAAAAGCTGTATTCCTTTGCATCTTTTCCCCTTTAAAACCCTATTTAAATAGAAGAGTGGGCACTGGGAAGAATGGTACATTATTTAGAAAGGTGGCCACAGAGTAAAAGGCAAAGTCCTATGTCAACTGACTTTCTGTGACACAGTATGCATGGCGATAAGTAAAATGACGAGACAGACTTTCCAAGCACACAATGCATATACACACTCTCCAGTGTTTTAAATGACAAAAACAGAGACATTTCCTGCACATCTTGCACCACAAAGCATTAATTAAAAAGTACAAGAGGTAAACTTCAACCTTTTTTTTCTCTTCACTCTGGAGGTGAGGGGGCTTAGAGGAGTACAGGGGGCTCCGGAGAAAACATAAAACGTGTCATAGATGCATTTCAGTAGCTGGTTTTGTCACACTTATGGTTGTGATAAATGGAGCTATTGTCCTTCATTATGAACAAGGAGCAGTAGTCGCCAGCCATTTAAATTTTTCTCCAAACAGCATCCTGGCATTAGTGTGGGGAAAAACGTGGCGCCTGTCCCTGATTCGGTGCTGCTGTGGCTGTCTGTGTCTTATAGTGTGTTCAGATCCTTGGAATGATGGCAAATAATGTTGGGTGGGGCAAAGGGGGGGTCACACACTCATCGTCATAGTTGGAGAGTACTACGGAGGCACAGAGAAGATAGGATTAAAAGTCACATCCACACACAACGTTACACTACCAAACGCTCCTTGGTCGAATGCACACCTTGCTCTCCTCAGTGCTACTATACTCTGTGATGTTTATAAGGTACGACTGTGGCTTTACTGTGCAGTCAGCAGCATTTTACTTCTGGCTAATCAAAGTCACCTCACAGTCCAGAGATGTTAGCTGAGGAGAGGAACAGGAAAGAAGGCAGACTTACGTTCTCGCTCTGAAAGGAGTGGAGGAAGTTTCCACTCAGCTCCCCGTCATCCCTTGGGGTCCCAGGAGGATTGCTAATGCCACTTAAATTGTTTGGGGAATTCTGAAAACAAAGATTGTACAACATTTTTGTAAATGCTAAACATTTCCCTTTTACATATTACTTTTTAAGTTCAAGCTGACTATATTTACCTTATTCATTCCATCCAGATCACCAGAGCCTAACAATAAAACAACATAAAACAATAATAATTTTATCAGAACATTATAACATGGCAAGTGACAGCAGATAAAAGTAGACCTTCAATGTAAAAGAATGCAAATGCAATATATTTGTATTGTGTTAGTAGGTGTAATGTAGTGAGTAGTGTTACCTAGTGACCCATTCATGTGGTGTGGTTCCATCCCAGCCATGGCTCCCAGGGGTCCGTCAGATCCGGGGCCCATAGGGAACTGGAGGAAGAACAAGACAGCATGGCTTCTTTTATCACACAGTCACAAAACAGTTCGCATAAAGCTGGGAGGTCCCGAATAACCCTTTTTCCTAGATGGGTAGTAAAACCTACCCTGGAAAAAGTGTTGAGTTAAACATTTTTAATTGAGGGCAGCTCTATTTATGCACAAGGCCATATAATTGCCTGTTTGTGCCTTTCCCCTCAACAACAGTATACAGGACCTCGGGTTAAACTTTCCGGTGAAATTATGTGTAATTGTTAGAAAGCAACAAATGATTTTCAATACCTAAGCTCCACCTTGAAAATGGATCCTGACTGTCCTACTTCACCTACTGATCACATTATATACAGCAAATGCAGAACGATGACAATAAAGACACTTACATTATTTCGGTTGCCGGGTCCAGTGTTGATCATAGTGTACAAGTTGTCACCAGAATTATTTGAGTCTGAAAGAATACAATCATAATGGTTATCGGACAGTGCATAAAAAGGGATGAATCAAACAGTTTTGGTCAGGGTCAGCACTAACCTGCAGGGCTAGGCATGATAGGAGTACCTGGGGGTCCTCCTCCAGATGCCCCCTTTTGACAGTCAAAAAATATATAAGTATATGTTACAAAAACATGTAAAAACTACTGAACTCTCTATTTTCATATGCTAAAATGTATGCAGGAGTTAAGACATCAGGATGTGTACTCACCCCATATGCGCCAGGAGAGGGTGATGAATAAGGCATCTGAAACCAAAAACATAAACATTACAGACAAGAAATGAGAGTGCAAGCCATTTTCTATACCTCAAAATATCATCAATTATCATTTGATCATCCTAACACTATTATGACCATCTGTCCAAAATGTCTGTGGAAACCATGACACATAATACTACAATTACATCCCAGACGAGAACCTTCACCGACGTGAGAGGAGCTCAGGCTGCAATCTGAACCACAATTTCTCTGGGTGTACAACGTTTGCATCTGTGCATTAGTACTCACAGAGTTGGCATTGTTGGGATTGGGCCATGGCCGACCAGTCCCTGGGCCCCTAGATGGTGAGACCAACGGAAACCTTTAGTAAGATTTTCCATTCTGACTGAAACACTGGGATGTATTTATACAAACAAACAGGCTCACATGTTCACTCCTGGCATACCAGGACCCATAGTGTTGTGTGGAGGTCTCATCCCACCACCAAAGTTCTGAGAAGAAAACCAAACATGAAGATGTCTTTGAAAATCAATTAATGCATATTTTTAAAGCAGCTTTGTTATGAATTGTTATAAATTTGTCATCACCAGATGCAGTTAAGTAAAAATCATGACTACTGGGTCTTCAACATGGTTGTAATATACTGGTAAGTGTGAGTTAAGTAGCCTACCTGAGGACCGGGACCCATGGGTCCCATGCCTCGAGGGCCACTCATTCTCTGCATTGGCCCCAAGTTAGGATGGCCTGGAGGCATAAAGGCATTTTACATTAAGGTAAAACAATAATCTATGTTGCATATGTAGTCTATGGTTAAAGAGCCTACAGGGCTGATTCACACCTTGTGGTCGTGTGGGGTCCATGTTAGGGAGCATGGGATGAGGACCAGGTCCTCCACCTGGTGGCTACAGAGGATAAAAGACAAAAAGCACATGAAACATTTTAAATATGTGCTATGTGTTGTGAATCTATGGTGTGTGTGTGGGAGATCTACCTGGTTGGACATCCTAATGGTGGGACCTCTTGGGCCTCCAGCAAAGCGAGGCGACATGAAGGACTACAACAAAAACAAAATTGCTCCATTAACGTCAGTAAGGAAGTAACACAGAGCTCCAAAAATACAATATTCTCTCTATGGCACATTTTCTGAATACCGACAGGAGCATAAAGCATTAAGCTGAGACGAATGCCAAAGCATGAAGCATCAGCACTGGGAACCAGCGTTCCCGAATGACTGCAGATAGCAAATACAGAGAACAAGAGAGAGAAGGAGGGAGCAGGAGCATTACCTGACTGTGAGGTCCCATCATACTGTTAGGGGGAGGAGGCTGAGGGTGAGGAGAGCCCTGGGGACCAGGAGGACCCTGTGGCATTGCACAAAATGAAGAGGCGAGGATGAAGATAGGGGAGGGAGAGAGGGGAGGATGGGATGAATTAAGAAAGAAGGCGTGAGACATAGAAGTGACAACAAAGGAGCAGAGAGAGAAGCAGGGTTACTGCGGGAGCAGAGGACAGTCAAGAGAGCAAGAACCAAAGTTTGCTGCAAAAAAAAATGCACAAAATGTTTATGATGCTTATTTTCATGTACCAAATATGGCAATAGAGAAGAGGGAGAGAGCAGAGAAGAGCAAGCAAATGACTTGGCCTTGAATGGTAGAAGAGAGACAGAGAGATGGAGGGGATGTGTGCTCTTATGCCTGTCAGTCACGACATTAAGAAGCCTGCTGCATGCAGCATGTTATCAGTGCTAATTTCCCTGAATTAACAGCACCAATTAAGCTCTATGCAATTAGCTTTACAACACTAAACACCGACACTGTGTCGCTAATGTTGCTGATCTGAAAGAGAGCAAGGGGTCTAATTGAGCATCCTCCTGAATTCTCCTATAGAAAGTTTGAGTGCGGGTGTGATCATATATTAGTGTCAAAATGTCTTCCACATAATGAGTCATGTCTTTGTGGTTTATAGGTCATAAAAAGCGATTTGTTTGGGCTACTGGAGGCAGGGCAACATTGCATTTTTACGTCATCCTTTAGAGGTAGTTTCCCCACAATCGTCTGCCTGAGTCTATCCACATGAGATATTGATTTACAGTAGGTTCTGCACCTTTTTAATTCTCCATTAAGAAAAATGGCCACGCCTGCCTGTTTACAGCACTGGAGATGGCCATGCAGACAGAACATCTATGACGTTTACTGCAAGCTGTCTGAGCAGAATGGACCAGTAATAGATACCTATGAATAGATGTGGAAATTTACAGCTACAGAATATTTAGAAAACCTAACATCATTCTACTAATCTAACAATCAATAACTAATCTAGCAATCAATTAATTTTCTTTCTTTGTTGAAAAAATGTTGAGGATATTAAGATTTTCCAAGTTAAATATTAAATGTGGGAAAATATTTCCTATGATAACAGAGATGATCAACTGTAATCTTGGACTGACCTGGAAAAAGCCAGGTGGCATGGGTCCTCCTGGCATACCCTCACCAGGTGGCATCCCTCCCATCACAGGACTGGGGGCTGCTGCAGCACTCTAGAATGGAAAACAGGAAAAAAAAATTACAGACACTCTGTGTCGGTCGCTGTGCTGCACAAAACATGTTAACTGGTTATAGCTTGAGATTTTTTTCAGCACAAATAGCAATCTATTGTTAGACAAAGATTCTCAGCACAGCTGCGCTCATCACAAGTAGAAGTGAGGAATCTAGTTCCTCTGTGGACTAACCCAGAAAAATGCAAAACCAGTTCAGTGGATCAGCATTATTTGTGGGTCCTCTATATAAACGGGGTAATAATGTGATTCTTTTTGAGGCTTCTGAGCCATGCTGATCCAGGAACCAGTGGGTCAGATAAGGATCAGTGGTATTCACTGAGTCAGTGCCTCCAAAGTGCTGCTGCACAGCAGGGGCTCACTGGGTTGATTTCCTGCTCAAACCACAGCCCTAATTCACTAATGTGCCATTTGCTTCGGTCACACGCTCCTAATTGACAGAGTTTTTCTTTCCTATAGCTGCAGCAATCTGAGATGAGCTAATGTCTTCGGAGCTGTGGGGTTTAGCTCACAGACAATGGCTGTAGAGAGAGAGAAGCACATTCGGTCCCATTTGTTAATGTGCAGTTCACTCATATTGTCGTGTCGATATATGCAAGTAATGCTTACTACAACAATAACTGCACCAGCAAGAAAACATAAACACACACATGCCTATCTCTGCCCAGAGCCTCACCACAGCTCTACAGACAGCACTGGTCAATAGCCAACACACTGCCTGATATTGACTGCACCTTCTCTAATTATATCTGCTCAGGCTCCCACTGCAGGGCCACTGTGAAATACCTCAGCTGGCAGAGAAGTGAGGCCACAAGGAGAAGGCACAACTCATCATGCAACATTACCACTGCTACGCAAACAGACACGAAGACACGGAAGGAGAACATGAATCCTATTTCTTTACTAGTTAGGAGATGTGGGGCTGGATCCAATGACAGATTTTAAAACAATGCCTATAAATGTATAGGAAAATGTCCTCAGGGACTACACGGCCTCAAGTTCCACTCCTAGTGCTTCCTTACTCAACCTTACAATCCTGCTCATGGAGAAATGTTTTCTCCCAAAAGAAGCAGTAGTACAACCTGAGGTTCACACCTAAAAAGCATCTCTTCAAAAGGTTTCAAAATAACCTTTAAGATGCAATACAACTATCACCGAACACAAACTTCTAGACCCGCAACGACTCACTTCTACTCAGCCTCACTTCAATTCAAAAGCACCTCCTTAAAAAAATGGAGTGTACCCAGTAAAATGTGATCCCACAGTGGTGCATATAACCTGCACATGTGAAGTGACCTGACCGGTCTCTGATACCGAAGAATACCAAAAGCGCAAAACACACAGTGCAAACTCTGTGTCAACAGTTTGCTCTCCTCCACTTTAAAATTCAGTGTAACTGTCTACGGTCAAAACCAGAATTGTATTGTAGTGAATCTATACATCCTCACACTCACTCACACACACACACACACACACACACACACACACACACACACACACAGTCCCCCAGGATGATGTGAACCTTAAGGCAAAGAGTTATCAGTACAGTTATCAGTAGCTAAAGCGCAAATCAAACAAGTGATGTGTTTAAAATCTTGGCATGATGAATAACATCCTTGTTGTATTATTATATGCAACAGCAAATCTATAAATGCCACCATTATTACACCTACAAAACAAAGATAACAACAAGAAAGTCACTATACTGTCACTCATAACTAAGTAGTACAACAACAATGAAATCCTGTAGAGGGGTGGGGCAAGGCCCAAAGATTTACTCATTAAATTTTGAAGTGTACACAGATAAACAGGCAGATCCAGTTTTTTTTCATTTCAACATGGTAGCAAAGGCGTTAGCACTGGAGGAGGTACATGTCAAATCTATGCACCATATTAGGAGAGTACAATGCACTTAAGTTTAAGATGGGTATTGCATGGAAAGAATAGGGCCAAATCATCTGTATATACTAAAGACAACCTCTCTGGCAAGAACTGAACTGACCTGACAGGTCAACTATATGCAAGTTTGACAAGTTAAGAATCCCCCTGCCTAAAACAACTACTGACTTGGAAGGCTTCATTCAGCAGTTACTCCATCAAACCTCCATGACCTGACAGGTACAAAAACACACAAGGAGTCTGTGTAAATATTTTCCTAATACTAACTGGTTGGTAATATGAAACTGTATGGTCAACATCTTCTTGTCATTAGCTCAACCAATGATTTTATGTTTTCAGTGCTTTCTGTCCATCTTTTAGCTGGATTACTCAAAAACTACTCAACTGGTTTCCCTGATCCGTGGAAGAACCAATTCAATTGTGGAGCAGGTCTGATTAAGTTTCTTGAACACTGCAACATACAGTGCTTTAAGTCTTGTCTCCCGGACCATATTATAGTTACAAGTGGTTTAATGGGCCATGCAAGAATTGAAATGTAACATCACATGTTGACACACATATTTAATTTACATCATCCTCTATTTCTGGGAAGCAAATGTTTGATTAAGAAAAGGATCTTGACATTAAAACTACAGTACCTGTAAGCAGATGTCTGGCCATCATGATCTAACTGGAGATAAAGATCTAGAGTTTACGGCTAGTTTCACAGTAGAGTGGTATACGCTCATACAGTCACACTGTCTGGCCCCTTTGTAGTGAAATGGCAACAGCAGTTTGTTTTATTCTTCTACCCTTAAGTAGCCCATTCCTGGAAGGAGGCCTGAGCAGAAATAATGAAGTAAAACACTGCTGTATTTAAAAGGGTATTGACCACAAAGTAATAAAACAATGTCAACAGTGTACTTAGCTCGGTGAAAGTCAGAAACCGTTTGCTAGGCTGAGAAGCAATGTGGATGGCAGGTTCCCAGACATGTTATGTTAGATCTTTATCATGTCTCTCTCTCTCTCTCTAAAGCCCACAGCTGTGCTTGCTGGACAATCCCAAATAGCCTGATGCTGCTTTTGGTCTAACCAAAGACTCTCTTGTACAGGAAAGGGACAGATGTCTCAGCCCTGCCTCGGGCTATGAGGCTCCTGTCAAGGGCCTCCTTACAACTTCCCAGGGGACCTTCTTTAAGACAGACAACCCCCTCCCAAGCCCATAGTGATTCAGCACAGACATGCGTGCACTTAAGAAGCATACAAGCAACTCCAGCCAAACAAATTTTGAATCCTTATATCAGAGAAGGGGATTGTCAGAGGCCAGAATGGCAGCGGATGTGCTTGTGTTGCCTTTGTAAAAACAAAGACGGGGGAGAGGGGAGAGAGAGGAGGGGGGTATGTCCGTGGGATGACCAGGAGGTTGCTTGAGGTAACTATGACAAAACAAGAGCAGAGCAAGACAAAAAGACATTTTGCTAACATTCAGAAGGAAAAATGTAAAATTCAAGAGCGGATGATCGAGGGGGTTATACTGCAGCACAGACCACCCAGCTTCCAGCTCCTGACCTAGCATGCTCTTTACAGCCTCACTTCTTCCACTGGAACCAATACTCCAAAGAGACCAGCCCTTATGTTTAGCTTGTAAATGTTTAACCATCAATCAACATCATAAAACCCACTCTAGATCCTGACTGGATGCTTGCTTTCTCTCCCTCTCTAGTTACTTCTAGCAGGTCCCTTCCACTTCACATCTCCCTCCTCTCTTCCTCCCCAACCCCCTTCCTCTTTTTATTCCCTCTGCTCCTCAGTGATGGTGTATGCTGGGCATATGCCACAGTGCCACTCCCCTTTCCTTTTTTCCAATCTGCCCTTCAGCTCTGTGACAGCCATCAATCAGCCGCTGACGCCATGGCAACGGGGCCCCTTGGGGAGCGTTCATCAAGCCCAGCGTGAATATTCCGCAGCTTTACGAGCGCTGCCGGCGAACAGAGCAGCGTCACCTCCCCCACACCTAGACAAAGGCTAGGGTCCAAGGACTAGTACTGTCCCCACACACACACACACACACACACACACACACAATCCACAAATGACACAAGGAAAACCAACATTTGAGCAAAGGGTAACCACAAGATGTCGGGGAGAACCAACCGCACTGAAACTCTCAAAGCTCCACACCACAGCAGCACACTGCCCAGACTGATCCCTCATTTGCCTAATGTTTTCCATGTTATGAAAATGCTCTCAGTCCCAACCAAGGCTACGATGCCCGTGTTCTTTGTGCGTTTAAAACCGATGGGAAGATGTTTCCTCATTTAAATAAGATAAATACTGAGTAAATTAAATTCTCACACTTTAATGCTTTTATCCCCAACACGAATCTTTAATACTTTTTTCCCCAACACAGATGTATAATCATTTAGTGTGACAGACTTCAGGGGTTGAACCTACAATCACACATTAACATCATCAACAACAAAATCCAAGATGCAATTATTTATCATAAAGTAGGTTAGGTGAAGAAAGTTTTCAATAAAGACTTTCACAAAATAACTCCTACTTTGTTTTCGTCAAAATAACTATCAACGTGGTTATTAAAAGGGAAGAGCCACACTGTAGACTCTCTCCTAGCTCCCAGGTCACCCGCCAGATCAGGAGGCCTGTTACCCTGACAACCCTATCTGCCAAGAGGAGACCAACATCTCTGTTTTAACCCCTTCCTGTCTGATACATTACCTACCTACCAACATACTGGGCCGTGTATTAGTCTTCCTGATACGACTACTTAACCTCTAATGTCTTTTTCAGTTGCGCTGACACAGCAGAGTGCAGATCGAATTGTTATTACATTTGCATTGGCTCATCTCATCTTGTCAGATATGAGCAAAAGCCACTGACAAGCAGGTCAAAATTTCGTTGCTCATAACGAGACTTATTTTGATGTTGCTGACTCAAAATGTAAACAATGTAGCTCATACACAATAGGATTATTTAGTATGGCATAATTATTAAAATGCAGAACATCTGAAACTCGCTAGTATGAAAGCGCAATCGTAAGGAGCCCCGCACTTCAAAGCAATGTGCTAATTCTGAACACTGTCTGATTTATTTGGTTTTATTACCATGATCCATGCAGATCATACTAGCCATTACGTTTTAGGGCAGCTAGGGGTCTACATCAGTAATCAAGCTGTGTGTATAAAGTCTACAAAGTTTTGCTGAACATGCAGCGGGTTCTTTTTCGTCCTCATAAATGAAGCAGGGTACTTGAGCATGGTGTGGATAAGGGGAAAAGCACTCGACAGGTCTGACTCAGGACATGCTGACATCAGCATCGTTTTCCCAGAAGCCTATAAAGCTCATTGTTGGGTGCATCATTCGTCCCACCAAGAGGGAAAGATGACAGATCATAAATTCAGGAGAAAAAAATAGTGTCCAAAAATTGCATAGTTAAACACATATACAAAGGTGCAATGGGAAATAGTAAATAACTTGCATCATTAAAACAATGAGCAAAACATTTTGAGGAAAGAGTAAAAAAGAAGAAATTAGATTCAGATCTTGTTTAAGGGTGAATCAAAATAAGGATTTAAATTTAATTTCTCTTGGGAGGGTGAGAGATGATATAAGAACTTGAATGTTAACAAACAGAGACTATGAGCAGAGTATGAGCACATACTCTAAGCACCAACAAAAAACTAATTTGATTCAATGGACGACAACGTGATGCCGGGATGTCATATTTACACCACCTCTTAGCTGAGCATGGAGGCAGTCTTCACCAGCAGAAGACAATGCAATGTGTGCAACAGTTCCCATGTAAGCATTACTCACGTAATCGTGGAAAGCTTTAGCTTCGCTGGAGTGGTCACATGTCTCCCGTCTCTCTGGTGCAGCACAATACAAGTCCCAGAATACACTGTGGACATGACAGGTCATGAAGCACACAAACCACCTAAACACGCTCTGAACATGTTTACATGGAGACAAGAAAATGGTCACTTACCACCACCAGGAATGTAGGAATCCAGGGGGTTCTCCGAGTGTGATGTTTTTCTCCCATCGAATCTGGGAAAGAGGATTTCAATAACGTGAGTGTGAGTGTTTTCATTTCAGTACATTTCATACTGTGGTGCAAAAGTGCATGTAATAAAATAATAGGGTCATTATAATATTAATTTAAAAAATCCACATACCTCTGATAAAAAGGTCTGTGCAGACTTCTGTGCTCCTATGTGTAGCAAATACTCATAGACATAAAGGGCCAACCTGTGTGGTAAAACAGGTACAAAAAAATATATAGTTATTGTTTCATTAAAAGGACAAAAATAACAGGTGAGACATCAGGTTTAATTTTCTATGGGCACGCTGAGTGACGAGAGGAGGGCACAGGCCCTCTGAACAATGGCTGCCAAATAGCCACTGCCAAAAAAAATTAAATGGGGGTCTGAGCAACCAAGCCAAACCTGGTAAAGATACACTACAATGAGAAGGCACGAGAGAGTAGTCGATTTAGCATATGATTTGTAACTGAACCACATGAACACGGCAGCAGCCTGCTGTGTATTAACTCGGCACAGTATCATTGTGGCAATGATGGAGCTGAGGGAAATAAAAACGGAGCGCAAAAGAGAAAACAATGTACTGTGTAGCAAGGCGATGTTATTGTTTTCTCCCCCGCGAGCCCTCAACGGAACAACCGCAAAAAAAAAAAAAAGCATAAGAAAACCGCGGATAAAAAACGCCAACAAACCACACAGGGAGACAGCAATAAGCCACGGGCACCAGAAACACGACTCGGAGCAGGAATGGCGAGCAGACAAGGCGGTTCATTCAATTCCAGTCTCGGCAGGAGGAAATCGCCTCTTGCTAGCCTGTCCGGCGAACAACAGAGAGCAACTTGCGAGGCATAAAAATACACCACAATGCGCGTTTTTCAGCTTACTTTTCTCGTGCCTGGCCGTCCGACGGCACCGGGGTGCCCTTGCCTTTGGGGAACATTGTTTTGTGTGGGAGGACGCCCGCCTTCTCTGCCTTTTTTTTCGCTATTTCATCTGTCAGATCATCTCGGCCGCGACCCTCTCGCACTCCAACCGCACTCCTCCTCAACCCGACGACTCAACCGAGCCTGGTCCGGGGGGGAAGAGGTGGGGCCAGGTCTGACCGACGCTCCCGACAGCCAATGAGAGCGCGTCCTTTGCCTTAAGGTCTGCCTTCTGCCGCTTTCGGTTTGGTGTTTTGACGATCATAGCTGCGATATGCCAGTAAGCTCAATTTAATAAAGAAATTAAGAGTTCTCCTCCAACTCTTTCATTTGCTTCATTCTGGCCTTTGTCATATAATCGATTTATTTTCGTAGTATACAAAAATTAGGCATTTTATCTTTCCAAAATAGTGAAAAATATATTTTTGTCTTGTTTGCATTTAGAAAACGTGTGAAGACAAGACGGTCCACAGTACAATATTATGGCCTTCCTCATGCCTTCAAACAGAGACCCTAAGTAAATAAATAAGAATTATCCTATGAGGGGGTTTGAGTTCCACCTTAAAATGTGGATGTAACAGTAACCAGTATAGGGAATGGTCTCTCTCCCACCCTCTCTCTCTTTCTCTCTCCCCCTCAATCTGGCGGTGGTGGAAGTCTGAGGTAAAGCCACGGTTTGTGTGTGTGTGCCTGTGTGTTTTTATAAAGTTGTGTTGAAATACAAAGAGGTACAGTCCTGAGAGTGGCTGGTTGCGCTCCGTGTCTCAGCCCGTGTTTACATTCATTTGCGGCTCTGGACGTTGTCTCGACTTTACCACCAACAAGAGATCTCTGCCCGGGTAAGTCTCCCCGTGTTGTCTGTTGTTGTGTTTACTCGTGATTTGTTTTGTTTTGGAGTAGAAACAGCCCGAGTGCGGCCATTGTGTGCCAGGCACCGTCGGATTCTGCTGCGACTTGTTGCAGACGCTCAGGGCGAAAGTTGTAAAACTTTATGTTGCAGCTCCGTAAACCACATATCAGTCGACAAAGAAGCCTTGTTGTATGATTAATCTGTGCTTTCTTACTGTGTATTCAATTTGTTGTAAGTTGTGGGCCAAGTGACTGATAAAGTGTTGTGATTATATTTTTACATGGTTACGTCATATTCATGAGGTCTCGAGATCTGTGCTGAAATAAACCTGGACCAGGTGTTTGAGCAGGCGACCAGTGTGTTCGTCATGGAGTTTTGAAAACAACATGCAACGAGAATAACTTATTTTGGTTGTACAGTCAGGAAATACAACTATATTTTTAACATTTGATTTTGATTGCAGTGGAAAATGTTATGATTCTGCCATAACTCTCTACCATTTTCCTCACCCTGTGGCTGTAGGTGTGAGATGATGTCAGAGAGAGACGATGATGACACGTTGCTGGACACTGAGTTCATTCAGGAGAACAGGGAAGTGTACAGAAACCCCACAGAAGTGAAGATGAGTCAGATCGTGCTCCCCTGCCACGCCAATCACTGTGGCGAGCTGAGTGCCGGACAGCTGCTGAAGTGGATGGACTCCACAGCCTGCTTATCTGGTAAACTAGAATCTTTCATCACTATCCTTTAACGTATTTTAGTGAGAAATAGTGATGAATGAACAAAAGGTAAATTCTAGACAATCACAATACTCATACTCCTCGGTACATTCATATGAAGTCATCCATGTCGAAATGAATGCTTTGCTCAAGTGGCCCTCGACTATGATAATAAAAGAGGGTCACCTGGACAAACAAGTTTAAACAGCACTTTTCATCATGCTCATCAAGCAAAGGACATAAAGTTCATGTCACCTGAGTGGTCTGACATTTCTATGCTAAATTCTTAGGTTTTAACACATCAAATGCAAAATATCATTTGTGTTTGCCTTTACAGTCATAGTACATGCAGCTCAAAAGCTTCCGGTGTTCATGACCTGCAGATGGCTACAGTGGCTTTGCGCTGCAGTAAATATTTGCATAATCTCTCCTTCCAGCTGAGAGACATGCAGGTTGTTCCTGTGTCACTGCCTCTGTGGACGACATCCATTTTGAACACACCATTGGGTAAGGTGTCGTCCATAATGCTGCTCTGACAAGTTGTATCTGCTACTGAGAACTGGTTGTGGAGCTGGAGACGCACATTGCACACACTGACTCTGCCTTACATAAGAAAGGTTTCACATTGTGTTTGTAGTATAATCGTTGCTGCTTGTTGATAGTAAATAGAAGAACTTGTGTCTGTCTACTTCAGGGTGGGTAAGGTTGTCAACATCATTGCAAAGGTCAACAGAGCCTTCACATCCAGTATGGAGGTTGGTGGATATAGTTTTTTTTTTTCTTTTCAGGATAGTAAACATATAAGGGCAAAAAAGGAAAATGAGTGTACTGATTCTTTTCTTTTCAGGTGGGAATACGAGTGATATGTGAAGACCTGTACACTGACAAGCTGTGGAAGGTTTGCAATGCCTTTGCTACCTTTGTTGCAAGACGAACTGAAGCTGGAAAGGTAAAAGAGGCAAAAACCAAAGGAAAATGGACACGAACGAAATTTTCTAATGCTCGTTCGGCCTTTCCAGGGTTTGTCTTTTTCTGTGTACATAGGTCCAGCTGAAACAGGTGGTACCTCGCACACAAATGGAGCAGATGGAGTACAGCCTGGCAGCAGAGAGAAGAAGGATGAGGCTCATCCACGCAGAGATTATTACAGATCTACTGAGCAGCAGCACGGCTCAACTGGGTACGAGCTATAGACGCAATGGCTAATAATTTAGCGCTTAGTCTGCACCATTTAAAATGGGATTGCTCATAGCTGGGGGGTTTTTGTGCTCTCTCCAGGGGAATGTCAGGAGTATCAAGATGCTGTGCCAGCTGAGCGGACACGCGTGGAGAGTGTAGAGCTGGTGTTACCTCCACATACCAATCATCAAGTCAGCACTTTTGGAGGCCAGATCATGGCCTGGATGGAGAATGTGGCGACGATTGCAGCAAGGTATGCAAAAATGGTTTCATCCAAATGTCCAATATCCAAATATAAATTTTGCTCTGGCATCATAATTTTCTGTGAAACCACTTTGTTTACTGCATGGCAGAAGAATGCAATTTATTCTATTTTCTTTATGTTTGAGCTAGTCGCTTGTGTAACGCACACCCGACCCTGAGGAGCATTGACATGTTCCATTTCCGTGGTCCATCTCACATTGGTGACCGACTGGTACTGAAAGCCATTGTGAACAATGCCTTCAAGAACAGGTGAGTCTTCACATAATCCTGAGTTCTGATCACAGAAAAGGAAAAAAAAACCCAACTCCCAACTCATCGTGTTTTTGTTGTACATTTGTGTGTATGCAATACACCATGTGCTCCAGCATGGAGGTGGGAGTGTGTGCTGAGGCCTACCAGGGTGGAGAACCTCTGCGCCATATAAATAGTGCCTTTATGACCTTTGAGGTGCTGGACAGTGACAGGAAACTATGCACATTGCCACACATACGACCTGAGCCTGTGGTGAGTATTCCCAGCGTCTTGTGGCTGTCTTCGGGTCACTGCCATGTTTATTGCGATGCAGACCTAAGTTCACATAATGAGCATCCTTGTGTTTTGACTTCATTCATTTGTTCTTACACGTTTCACAGGATGGCAAAAGACGCTATAAAGAAGCAATCGCAAGAAAGAAGATCCGGCTCGATAGGTTAGTTTTATACCACCATGGTTTCTTCTTTCTAAAAAAAAAAAAAAAAATTACAGAATCACTGAATACATGAAAAAATATAGTAATTAAAAAACTATATGGTATATGATACTTTTTCTGTATGTGAAGCAATACAGAAACCGTGTCATCAGTGCTTAATTTGTCGAATATTGTGCAACAGAATCCATTGTTTACACTTCTCTGCAGAAACACATGACTTGGCAGTGCAGGACATTGCAGCTGAGCAGACTTTAATGCAGTGTCTGTCAAGCATAATAAGCTCATTGTTCAACTGTTGAATGCCCTGCCTCCAGTTTAACCTTTATTCCACGATTTTAATCATCAAATGTGTGGGATAATATTATCGCTAGAATGAAAAAGTTGATCCTGGTCAAGTTGTTGCTCTTTATTTTTACTGTAGGGTCTAACCATGGTCCCAGAGTTTGGGACCTCACTGTGCATCATTGCTGGTTTTCCTGTTTACAGAAAATATATCATCTACTGTAAGCAGCCTGAAGTCCCTTTGTCTGTGCCCTGGGATCCAAGTAACCAGGTACTGTAATATCTAGATATTATAGTATCTAGATAACGGAAAACACATGCTTAGTAACTCTATGTTACCACTGAATTCAAAGATCTGAGTTCAGACTGTCCTTTTGGTTTTACAGATGTACCTGAGCTACAATAATGTATCAGCACTGAAACTAATGGACACAAGAAACAACTGGGTTCTAACCTCAGAGAAACATAAGGTCAGTGTTGTTTGTGTAACGACTTGTTAAACAGTTACAGCTGCTGAGGATGAATTTGATTGGTGTTATTTTGTTGTAAAATGCACCGTCATACTGCTTCTACTTAGGATCATACAGCTTTAATAATACTGCAGGATAATGTTTGGTGTGTTCCTCAGGTCAGACTGTACACCCTGGAAGAAAACCACACGCTGTGTTTCAAGGTGGAAATGCATGTCAGTGTTGCTGCGGAGCAGACATTTCACCTACTGTCAGACCTGAGGCGGAGAAAAGAGTGGGACCGACATTACGAGTCAGTCGCGTGTACATAATTGGCATTTTGCATTATCTGATGCCGAGCAACATACAGTCAGTGCAACGACAGAGTGAGCTCAGACAAAGTCTGGTGTTATTCTATATTTTTATCATCGCATTAGAATTAAATAAAACACCTGCACATGGACAGTAGTGTTATACTATGAGAATCATACACAGGGAGGAAGACCGAGCATGATGAGCAAGTTGAATTTGAAATAAATTAAATTATTCAAAGTGTCATGAAAGAGACTGTCCTGTTTTTAGTTAGTTAGTTAGTTAGTTAGTATGCAAACAAACAGTAAAAGGAGCACAAGGGTAGACTACATCTATGAGGAAGTTATTTCCTCATGAACTTTTTGCATGTTGGCACACAGCTGATGTTTATGGTGAATCGTTAATGTGGACTGGATATTGAAAACGTAACTTCTCGTCTTTCCAGTTTTATATAATTGCCTGTAGTTAAGGTGGCAGGAGTGTGAGAAATGAAGCTCATTGCTGACTTTTATTATTGTTTGTCAACCACAGGGAGTGTGAGGTGATCACCCAGGCAGATGAGGATGACACTCTTTACCGGGTCGCTACACCTTCTGTCAGTAGAGGGGCCAAAGGCCAGGACTTTATCTTACTGGCATCTAGGAGGAAACCATGTGATGCCAGGTGTGGTAATAATTACTTAATTTAACACTTAGATATTACATTTCTCTTTTGTCATTAAAATTTTGTTGGCCTCTTCACTGTTACTTAATTTCATCCTATCACTGTATTGATGCTTTGTGCCAGCTCTTTCATAAAATCTCATGATCCTATTTTTTGCTCCTGCCGCTCAGAGACCCATATTTGATTGCCCTGCGTTCTGTCACGTTGCCCACTCACCCGCCCACTGAGGACTACACCCGTGGAGAAGTGCTCTGTGCTGGCTTCTCAATCTGGGAAGAGTCCAGTTCTGTCACCAAGGTTGGCCAAATGAGGGGGTCACTCAGCGCGGCATGTGCACTTGCCTTTGGTGCATTGCAGCACTGCATGTGATGTAGCTTAAAACAACACAGGGTTTTATGACTGACCTTTGTTTTGTTTCAGATCACCTACTACAACCAGGCGACACCAGGTGTCCTTCCGTACATCTCCACAGACATCGTTGGCCTCTCGTCCAGCTTTTACAGCGCTTTTTCCGCCTGTAGCCGCTTCCTGGAGGCCAACAAGGACAGCCCGGCTACTCCCTGAGCCCCTGACTGTGACACGACGGGATCATTCTCATCCCATTTGACGTCTGCTGTGCTCTTTATCTGTGCCACAAAGATTATAAACACGATTGATTTGTAGTTGTTTTTCAGCTGAAAAGAGCAGTGAACAACTTTTCTGAACTTTTCTATTTTGAGTTATATTTTTTTGAGTCAGTATATTATGGGAAATTGTGCAATAGTAATTTATAGGTCCATGAATCATACATCGCTAAAAACAGTAGTTTTTAACATATTTTCTCTCAGCTGTCATCTTGGTTTTCATGACATGTTGCTGCTTGACACAAAGTCACGTGAGGATAGAACAACTCTAAACAGCAAGATGTCTGAATCAGCATTTTTGTTATAGATTATATTCTACCTCAGTGAATTATTTTCTAACTATTTGATTAAACCTTATAATATGAGTTAACTTGTACATTTAGTGTACAGTGATGCAAATTTATTTTCAGACAACAATGCAGTTTAAATATGTTGCGCTCATTGTATAGTATGTGGACGTTCAATGGCCAAGTATCTCACATGCCACGTTGTGCTGTTTCAACACAATAAACACATTAGACCAGTGGATTATGCTCATTTGAGCTGTTGTGTTGTGTTCACTTCCCTCCCCCAACATTCTTACCATTCCCTAACCATTTTACAAACAAAAAGGACATACCAACGCAGCTTGCAGTTGTGTCCCACTGATTTTAGTGTTGCAATAGGTGCACAAGGCCCAGCAGAGGAGCATGATGGAGTATGACCTGACTGCATGATGGAGCAGTCTAAACCTCTTCTGGTTGCTGGGCTTATGGTTGGCAGCTCTGCTTGTTTTCCATGTATTGTGTTTGTTCAGCGATCATCCGGTTGCACTTCCTGTACAGCAAAACAAGGAGAACAAGTGAGACAGGTAACATGATGTGCAGTTCAAAGAGATATTCTCTCCAGTGTGGAGTTTCGGTTCAAATAAGAACTACTGTCTGATATATTCACTCAGTAATCCTGTACATTATATTTATCCAAGGTAGAGGTGGATGAGTGTCCTGTGTGATTTCACCTGCAGCTGAACACCCCTGCAGGTCCCTGAACTCATCTGATGGGTCATAATCTTACTTAGCATGTAAGACAGGCTGCCACCTGAGGGCTGTGTAAAGCCATTCTCCTCCCCATCCTCCTAACCTGTTGCCTGGGAGACAGCCTCCTTGAAAGACCTTAAACTGTAGGGACCTCATCTGGATGTCCAGTGTGGTTAAGTAGAGGGCAGAAACCTTTGCCCTTAAGTTTCCCTTATTAAAACCTTTATCAGAACATATTTAAGATGCAGGCCAATGGATTTTTGAGGGTGAAAAGATAATTCATGGATAATCTGCGTTTGCATGGGTTTCCATTTGTGACCTGTGTCTAACTTCCAAATATAATTGTCAAGCCTGTCAGTCAGTCACTGTAGATAATTAGTCATTATTGTAAGTTCACACACCACTTCACCAAAACAAAATGTTATTTAACAATGTATTATGTTTGACGTTCACGGCACATTAAGAATATTAAAACAGTGAGAAACGAAACAAGTCAAACAAGGAAATGAAAATTAAGATTTGTATTGTTGTATCTTAATTTATTTTATAAATATGCGCAGAGAGCTCGCACGGGTGCGTCCCCGCCCCGCCCCGCCCACGGTGTAAACACAACTAACCATGTGACTGAACCCGGATGTATGAGAGAGCGAGAGGGTGAGGTGTCAAACTGTAACCCTTTTTGTGTGTTTGACAGAATATAACAGTGAAACTATGAGCGGCCATCATGACCGCAGGCTACAAATCGCCACCAGAGAGAAGCTTAAGAAGTTTAACTCCCTGCGAGGTGAGTTTCATCGGTCTCACTCACATACTCACAGTAAAACACCGCGCTTCACTTCAAGCCTCCGCTGTAACTCTCTGCTTTGCCCCGTCTCCTCTGGACCGCAGGTCGACAGGTGCAGGGGGCTGAGTTCTGGGACGTGGTGGTCCTGACCGCTGTGGATGTGAGCCAGAGTGAAGCCTATGAGCTGCAGATCCGAGGGAAACTCGACAGGAAGGAACTTCCGCTCGGGATCCACTACAGAGTCTTCTCAGATCCTCCCGGATCCAAGATAGGTGAGAGAATCCATCCATATTATTATTATTATTATTATTATTATTATTATTATTATTATTATTATTATTATTATTATCATCATGTGTGTCATTTTGTTTATAAGGGAATGGGGGCTCCACTCTCTATGCACTGCAGCAGCTTGAGGACATCTATGGCAAAGCTCTGGGCAACATGAGAGTCATTATGATCCATGCAGGTTTGAGCCTTTGTTTGCTTCTGTATTTAGATACATTACACTAAAACGCCGCTGGGATAAGCTCCAACTCTTTGGGTGGCATGTACCTGTTACTAAATTACTCCAGTGTTCTTGTATAACTATATCCTGCTTTAAAATCAAACATCTGAATTTAACTTCAGTTAATTTTTAAATAAGGATGCAGTTCATGAAATAGTTTCCTTTAGGTGAGTTCCAAAATTCAGGCTTGATTGTAAGTCCAGAATTATTTGCGAGATTACTGTTTCTTGTGTGTGATATTTTTCCCATTTGATCTTAAAATTAATCTCTTTGTCCTCCAGGGGGGTTCAGTCAACGTTTGCCCAGTGCCAGCGCCCTGGGAAAGATCTTCACCGCCCTTCCACTGGGGAACCCTCTCTACCAGATGTTGGAGCTCAAACTGGCCATGTACGTGGATTTCCCATCTCATATGAAGCCTGGCGTACTGGTGACATGTGCGGATGACATAGAGCTCTACAGTATTGGAGAAGAAGAAAATGTTAGGTTTGATAAACCTGGTTTCACAGCTTTGGCCCACCCCTCCCCGCTGTCGATTGGAACCACCCATGGGGTTTTTGTGTTTGATTCATGTGAAAAATCTCCTAATGTGGAAATGGAGAACAGCTTGTGTTTGCGTTTTCTGCACAAACCAAGCATCAGCAAAATGCAAGACTGCGGTGCCATTTGCAAGAGGCTGAGCGATGGTTCTTCTCAATCCGAAACCGAGTTTGTCTACACGGACAGCACCTATTATGTCGACTTTGACACGGTCAAGATCCTTCTTCATCTGCTGAGAGAGTTGGGGCCTTTGCACTGTGAGATAGACGCATACGGGGACTTTCTTCAAGCCCTGGGCCCCAAAGCTACAATCGAGTACACCAGCAACATTGCTAATGTCACCAAAGAGGAGAGAGGTCTGGTCGCACTCCGCCAAAAGATCTTCCGCTTTCTCCACGGGACTCCCTTGAATGTCATTCTCCTCAACAACTCCAAGTTTTATCACATTGGCACCACATCGGAATACCTCTTTCACCTCACCGGGGATGCGGCTCTGAGGAATGAGCTGGGCCTCCTCTCCTCGGCCTTCTGTGTAAACACAAATGAAAACGCTAACTGCTGTGTCATAAACAGCGTCCTTGATCACAGTTGCTCCGTGGGAGCTGGATCAGTGGTGGAGTACTCGAGGCTGGGAGCAGAAGCCTCTGTAGGTGAGGGCTCCATCATCAGCGGTTGCTGGGTCTGCCCAGGCCTCTCCGTGCCTGATGCAGTCTTCGTGCATTCACTGTGTGTGAACCACCTGGACCAACCTGGGTTTGTAACTGTCACCTTTGGAATTAACGACAACCTGAAGCACAGTGTGGAAGGCCCTGCTTACGTGGAAATGCTGAAGCTTTTTGGGCTCAGCTTGACAAAGTGCCTCTCCCACTGGGGGATGGAGAGTGAACTCCTGAGGTTCTCTGGTGACACATCGAGCTGTAGCTTGTGGAATGCTTGTCTGTTTCCTGTTTGTCCTGATGAGCAAAGCTCATTCTCGTTGTCACTGGAAATGCTACATGCCGCCCTGAGTGGCTCCATGCTCAACTTACCCAAAGACACAAAGCTGATGTCTATGCAGGAGTGTTTACAGAGTAAGAACCTGGAGGAGATGTTAAAGTTCAGGATGAGCCTCTGCAATGACATCACACAGAGATCAAACAGATAATGCTGCTATGTTTCATTTGTCATGGGTAAAAACTACAATACAACTGCTGCGATGCAACCCTCATCAAAACAATAAGGAGAAAATTTGGTGATGGTGTTTACTAATGTTTTAATGCCAGAATTATACAAACTATATCTTTTACATTTTATGTTGTCAGATTGAGAATCCAGTGAATCTGAACAAAGACTTTCAGCCTATGAGCTTTTGATTTTTATTTTGTACAGTAATCTGAAAAAAAAAAACATTTTATCAGTCCTTGTAAAACACTGAATTGCACTTTTTATCTGAAAATTGCTGCATCAATAAAGTTTTATTGCTCAAAATCATATCACAGTTTTTTTTAATGTAATTTTGTTGTTTTTTTCCATTGGTTGGGTTATGAATATGAACATGACACCATGGAAGGTACACAGTGTGAGTAGTGGGTGTTCAGAGCACCTGACTGCTCTACATAGACACACCCGCTGTCTCCCAGCAGACTGAGTTAAACATACTGTAGTTAGTCAACAGGCTTTTTTAAGGTATACATTCTGATTATTAATCATCATCATGACAGATATGAAATTAGAAGGGTGGGAACTACTAAATAAATGAGTTCTTAGTCTAGTAAAATTAACCAGTTTCTCATTGTTTTTGTAGCATGTCCGGTAAACCGATCACTTGCTTTGTTTCCTGCTACATAATTACACACAGGGACACAGAAACAGGGTCACGCTCACTTGCATTTGGAGGGAGATCATTTGTCGTTGTGGTTAGGCATTCCACCCAAAGGTGTTTATTTTTAGCTCACAGCCACGATCCCCCTTTATCTGGACCTGTGCAATTGTGGCAGAGTGAGAGATTGTGTTACTGCTTTACACCCGTTCCACCAAACAACACTGCACACACAGCACATTACAAGAGAGCAACCTTATCAATGGGAAATTACAAATCAAGACCATCTCAGACATGTACAGGTAATGGCTCCCCGTCTCTGTTATTCTCAGTAATTCATGAGTCAGCGTTTGGACCCAGAAGTGTGTTTGAAAATATATTTCTGATTATAGATAGTAATGAGCAATGGAAATAAATCTGTGACTGTACTAACTGTAATGATGTTTGACCGTTGAAGACGAGTGGAAGAAGAAGGTGGGCGAGTCCTACTCTGTGATCATTGACAGGTTGGAAGACGACCTCAAGCTCAAAGACAGTGAGCTTGCGGACCTCGAACTAGCTTTTGGGTGAAAAGCACATTTTCTGATTTTACAGTTATCAACAACGTCGTGTAAATCATTGTATAAACTGCTTTGAATTAGGCTTTAGTGCTTTGTTTTAGGCCCGGATTCTCCTCCTGATGTTGATTTGTTCTGTGGTTCAGCTCTGATGAGGCTTTTCAGAAGGTGAACATAAGCTACCGGACAGAGAAGGGGCTGTCGCTGCTGCATCTCTGCTGTGTGTGTGGAGGTATGTGTGACCACTGGAGTCTATTAATAACACCTCGGCACAATCTGACAGCGGAGAGAAGGATTACTACAGACTGACTGGTGTTATTGTCCGAAGATGACCTCAGTGGCGTTTACTTTTACACCCGGTTGAATAGAGGCAGTTAAAAAGAAACATGTGACAAAGTTACAACAGCTGTTTCACTATGTAGGCAACAATGCTGACTTTCTTTGGTCATTCACAATAAACCCGATGTGTTGCTAAAGCCTTTTTCTATTACACATGGTGACCAGGAAACAAGGCCCATATCCGCACACTGATGCTTAAAGGCCTGCGTCCCTCCAGACTGTCCAGGAACGGATTCACCGCGCTTCACCTGGCTGCTTACAAGGTCATTTGCCTTGTTTTCTTTTTTTTTGTGTGTGTGTGTGTGTGTGTCACTTGTCACCTGACATGGAGCTTTCTATGTTTTACCACATGGTGGAGTGCAAGTACCATCGCAGCCATTGTGGTTTCTATCCATATCTGAGTGCCTTTACTGTGTTTACCTGTCGTGGCTAAATCGACCATAAAGTTGGCCTGTGATGTAGGTTTCTTTGTGTTTTGTGTCCACAACACAGGACAACGCTGAGCTGCTGACTGCCCTTCTTCATGGAGGTTCAGATGTGCAGCAGGTGGGATACGGTGCCCTCACCGCCCTGCATGTTGCCACGTTGGCTGGAAACCATGAGGTGAGAGCTGAACCGGAGCCAACTGACTTTTCATTTCTCTTGCACATTATTGATTGGTCAATTTGGCCACCAGGCAGCAGATATTCTCCTGCAGCATGGGGCCAACGTGAACATCCAGGATGCTGTGTTTTTCACCCCACTTCATATCGCTTGTTACAATGACCACGAGCAGGTAATGTGCCACTCCTGTGTACATCTCAATTCCAGACCGATACAAATACGCTCGGCGGTTCGTAAATACTCACTTGTATACGTACTCCCAGGTGGCCAAGCTGCTGCTGAAGTTTGGGGCAGACGTGAATGCGAGCGGTGAGGTGGGAGACCAGCCGCTGCACCTGGCTGCAGCCAAGGGCTTCCTTAGCATCATCAAGCTGCTGATGGGGGAAGGAAGCAAAGCTAATGGTGAGACCTGATATGAGACACAACAGCACACCTTATTTTAGACATTACCATCATATGATTGCTGGTTTCCCCTCTTCAGAGGCCACAGAGAAGCTACTCAGGTTCTGTGTTTGGAGATGAGTAGAAACTAACTTGCCAGTTCTCCTTTTCCAGTTAACGCTCAGGACAACGAAGACCACGTCCCTCTCCACTTCTGCGCCCGGTTCGGTCACCATGAGATTGTGCGTTTTCTGCTGCAGGGCAACTCAGATGCGCAGCCTCACTCCGTCAACATCTACGGAGACACTCCGTTACACTTGTAAATGACTTTCAGTATTCCTGACTCTTGTGAGTCTTTACCTGAAGTGGATGTATGTAGTGCTGCATCGATTGTTGTGTTTCCTCAGGGCCTGCTACAACGGCAAGTTCGCAGCAGCCAAGGAGCTTATAGAACTTTCTGGTACCGAAAGTCTTCCAAAGGAGAACATATTCAGCGAGACGGTGTTTCACAGGTATTTTCTTTGTGGCTGTCTGCAAAACAGAGACGCACAAATGTTAAACACAAACACAATCTGTCCATCATCACTGATGAGTAAAGCCTTGATTCCTGATAACGATAATGAGTCTATATTCTGTCTAACAGTGCATGCACCTATGGCAAAGACCTGGAGATGGTGAAGTTCTTGTTAAGTCACAATGCTATGAGCATCAACCATCAGGGCCGAGATGGACACACAGGTGACCGTGTCCCACAAAACTACTGCACCGCCTCTGTTTACATGAACCAGCTGTTAACGCCACTGTTACTGTCGTTATGACACGCGTAGCTCTGCATAGCGCCTGTTTCCACGGCCATATCCGCCTGGTGCAGTTCCTGTTGGACAGCGGCGCAGACATGAACCTGGTTGCCTGTGATCCGAGCAGGTCCAGTGGGGAGAAGGACGAGCAGACCTGCCTGATGTGGGCCTATGAAAAAGGTTTGTTTCTTTATTTGGATGAGGATGAGCTTTGCATTCGGGGGACGTGTGACAAAAACAAGTCTTTGTGTTTGCCAGGACACGATGCCATTGTCACCTTACTGAAACATTACAAACGTCCGGATGACTCCCCTTGCAATGAGTACTCCCAGCCAGGAGGTGGTGAGTGCACCCTCCATGAGTTACTACCTGGAATAAAAGCAGACAAGTCGTCCCACTGATCTGCCTGTAAATGTCGACTCTCTTCCAGATGGCTCCTACGTTTCTGTCCCGTCTCCCCTGGGGAAGATTAAGAGCATGACAAAAGGTAGTGAGACAAAGCAGAAAAGAACAGAACAGATTCCTTACACGAGTCACATGACTGTCAGCTGACAATGTTATCACAAGTTATAAATAAATGAAACTCCACCTTTCAGAGAAAGCAGAAGTTCTCCTGCTCAGGGCCAGCCTCCCGTCCCATTTCCACCTTCAGATGTCTGAGCTGGAGTTCAGTGAAATTATCGGCTCAGGTACATCGTTCTGCTCGTATCTTCTCGTTTTTGCTCAAAGATAACACTAACGATCACGTCTGTTTCACACTCAGGCTCGTTCGGGAGAGTCTACAAAGGCAAATGCCGCAACAAAATTGTTGCCATCAAACGGTACTATTTTATGTCACACCAAGATTCAAGGTGCCGTTTTGGCCACCATTTGCTGTTAGCTCTGACACAGTCTTGGCTTTCCGCTGTAGCTATAGAGCCAACACGTACTGCTCCAAGTCAGACGTGGACATGTTCTGCCGAGAGGTCTCCATCCTCTGTCGCCTCGATCACCCCTGCATCATCCATTTCGTGGGGGCGTGTCTCGACGACCCCAGTCAGTTTGCCATCGTCACCCAGTACATCTCTGGAGGCTCGCTCTTCTCCCTGCTGCACGAGCAGAAGAGGTTGGGACATCTGCCAGATATGTATATATGTAAAAAAAAAAAAAGGGGGGGTGCAAAATAATAGGAACACCTTTTAAAGGGTGTCCAGTATACCATAAATTTGACAAATTGAGATTTTTAAAAAATGTAAATAGTGAACCATTTTATTTTATTGTTTTTTTAACCTAACTATAATGAAATGTGCTTAATGGATTTTAATTGAGTTTTCAATTTAAAAAAATGTTAAAAAGACAAAGCTAATGTGAAATTGATGGAACCCACGGTCCTGATGCTCAGATCTTAATACCCGGAGAGTTCCTCACTTACTAATTTACACAACTGACTCGTTCATGTCTGATTACCCCCAACTAAACCTCCCCCACCGCATACCCATCCATCTCCTCAGCTGGGATCACCATTGATCCAGATGAAGTGTTCCGCTAACTATGGCGACAGGTGCTGTCTTTATCGACTGCCCCTATTGATCCGCGTAAAGTGCTGTGTGTGATTGGCAGGGGCCATTGATCTGGCACTAAGTGGCTGCTGCTTTAATGATGTGTCAATGGACAGGCTTATTGACCTGCAGTCCAAGCTCATCATCGCCATCGACGTGGCCAAGGGCATGGAGTACCTGCACAACCTCACCCAGCCTATCATTCACAGGGACCTCAACAGGTGGGTGGCCCCGGTAATGACATGTGTGGCGTGCAACAGTATTGGCAGTCTGAAATAAGTGTTGTCATTGCACAATAATATATGTGTTCCTTCCAGTCACAATATTCTGCTTTACGAGGATGGGCATGCAGTGGTGGCTGATTTCGGAGGTAAGCTGTGTGAGGGGATGGGTGGTCAGTTCTTAAACCTGTTCCTGTCCGCCAGTGAAACTGTGATAATTACGGGAGGAATGTATTGATTAATTGGCGTTGGTGGTGATATAGGTATACAATTGACATTGCCACTATTATGAGTCTTCTCAGCTTGAGTTGCTGTCACAGTGCTTTGGATTCACATCCATCTGGCAGCCATGTTTTTGTTGTTCATTGTAACGTTAACAGTGAAGAGTGTTTTACTCACTGGCTCTGCTGATGAACGTTCAAATGGATGTGCTTCCCCTTCATCTGCAGAATCCAGATTTCTTCAGTCTGTAGATGAGGATAACATGACCAAGCAGCCCGGGGTCAGTGCTGTCTCCTCCTCCATTGTCCTTAACCTATTAGTTGGGAAATGCACACACATGCACACACACGCACATACACGCACGATGTCTATGCCTTTGGTTAAATAATTTCACACTGTCTGCAGAATCCATGGGAGAATAAGACAATTTGGAAATGAAAGTGCTGGAGCTTGAGCTAGATCTTCTGCTGGCACCTGTCATCAATTACCCACCTGCTAAAAAAAAAAAAAAAAAGAAAACTGCCTCCACGCAGATTCTGTCTGACTGTGCTGACTCATCACTTCACAGAGTGCTTGGCCTGCAGTTTGATGTTAAGTGTGCAGCATCTCCTGGGAGCTGCCTGTTGTGAAGAACTACTTGCCCTTGCTTGGGTGCAGTGTTTATGTCAGTAATTGAGCCTCTTGTGTGTATCTCTGTGTGTGTGTGGTCTCAAAATCTTAACAATGTGATTCTCTTCCAACCAAAATGATCTCCATCACGACAATACTGATTTCACGTACATTTACCGTCTGTCTGCTCTATGTGTATGTGCATATATGTGTGTGTATGTGTGTGTGTGTTTGTACAGAACCTGCGATGGATGGCTCCAGAGGTGTTCACGCAGTGCACTCGCTACTCCGTGAAGGCGGATATGTTCAGCTACGCCCTCTGTCTTTGGGAGCTGCTCACTGGAGAAATCCCCTTTGCTCATTTGAAACCTGGTCATTTCAGTCATGGGCTTTAATGGTTAATTGTTACATGAAGCTCGTTTGATTGAAATAACAACAATAATAATCTGCCCTCAGCTGCAGCAGCAGCAGACATGGCCTACCATCACATCCGGCCTCCTGTCGGCTACTCCATCCCGAAACCCATCTCCGCGCTACTGATGAGAGGCTGGAACTCGTGTCCAGAGGTAAACAACCTGATTTCACCTCTCCAACCTTGATTATCCCAACTGATTAACATATATGCCGCACTTTATACAGTGTCACGTGAAGGCGTTAGCGCCCACACTCTGCTCTGATGTCCAGTCAGGGCTCAGTCTAGAGTTGATTTGCTTCGTCTCAAGTTTCAGACTCTTCCATGTCGTTAGCTCTCTAGACTGAATGAGTCTCTGTTAACAAGATGATGCTGAGTCAGCTGCTCCGTGGAGCAGTAACGAGCGGGACCTGTGTATCCCCATGTGATGCATTAACTCCAGGCTGCTCATATTTAGGAAAACACGTGACCCCAATGATGCTCCCTGAGCGCTGTGATGTTCATAATTATCTAGGCATGTTTTTTTTGTTGTTTTTTTTTTACACAGCCTCATTAAGTCATGTTATTACATGGCCCAGCATGTTGGCACATTACCCCCTCTGTGCTCCATCTCCTTCCTGTTTGCAAGTAAAGGCACACAAACAGCTGCCTGTTGGTGGACATGTCTCCTCCAGCGAACACCCCCATCTCAGAGGAGTTAAAAAAAAAAAAGATTGTTGCTTTCAAATTCAAAATCGACTTTTACACTTTTCAGAAGGCACTGGCTGCTGTATGGGGATGTGCTACACAGTATAACTGAACTGCTCCTGGGTGTCAGCGGCGTTTGTTGTTGTTTGTTGTCATACGGTGAGGCAGGAGATCTAAGGGCAGCTTTTGAAGCAGAGTTCACCTTTGCTTTGTGTGTGCAGAGTAAAAATAAGCGGAACACACAGACCAGCGTTAGAGATTATACACCCGCTCTGTTTGATCGCCCAGCTTCCAAACAGAAAAGCATACAGCATAATGGTTGGTTTCTCTTGCTCCAGGACCGGCCTGAGTTCTCTGAGGTGGTCTCCAGCCTGGAGGAATGCTTGTGCAACGTTGAGGTATATATCTCACATAGGTATCTAACATGTCAGGCCCTGTAACACTGGTGTATGACCTACATGCTGGAATAATCCAGTCCTCTTGGTATGCTGCTGCTGCTGTGTGTGTGTGTGTGTGTGTGTGTGTGTGTGTGTTACCATCACAGCTGATGTCTCCAGCCTCCAGTAACAGCAGTGGCTCCCTGTCTCCCTCCTCCTCCTCTGACTGTCTGCTCGGGCGAGGAGGACCAGGCCGCAGCCACGTGGCCGCCCTTCGCTCTCGTTTTGAACTTGAGTACGCTCTCAACACCCGCGCCTACGCCTCCTGGACTCAGAGGTATGTCATCAGATAGATCAGGGGTCGTTAACCTTTTTGACCTCCGGACCCAACTGATCTACCTGCAGTAAAAAAAATGCTAAATATATATTCATATATAGATATATATTTCCAGAGTATATAATATATACATACATTGCAAAACGGAATGACACAGTGCAGTTCAATACAGTTGTGGTCACTACCTTACTCTGATGATGACTTGCACTGCACTGAGTCAGCCAGGGTTGTTGTGGACAGTAGCAGCTGGTTGCCAGGTTCTAGCAGACTCCCTCCAAATGATCATCAGTCATGGTGGAATGGTGTTTGGACTTATCAGTTAAAAATCAGTGCAGCCAAATAACGCAGTAATCAGGGATGTTTGCGTGGTTGTGTTTCCTCTGTGAGGAAGTTGCCAAACTCTCCACGAGGCCTGGACCTCAGCTCCATGTCTCCAGCCTGTAGCGTCACAGTCTCATCCTCCTCCACTGTGGACGAGTTCAGATGGAACAGAGCTGCCATGTCTGACTCAAGACAACGTCTTTAAACCGTTTGTCTAACACTGACTCACGTGTCTCACTCGGCTCTGTGGAGCACGCGCGCTGTTCAGTTGTGTCCATTCCTGACGCTACGTTACGTTCTGCACGTTTCCAAATGTGCGCAGGCGCGTGGTGACTTGTGTTAGAATCTCGGACTGGTCGCGTCGCAATGTTGTTTGTAATTGGCACGCGAGCTACCGACACTACCTCCGCCACCTACCGGTCAATCGCGACAAACGGGTTGGCCTCCTCTGCTATAGGCTGTACTGCAGCTATACAGTAACAATTCTTTATTGCATGGCTCTTGCGGCCCACAGGTGCAAAACTGCTTTTTGCGGCCCTCTAGGTGGCGCTCGCCGCCCAAATTAAGAACCACTGAGGGTCATGATGGTAATGTTGGCATAATCCCAATAACGAGCTACTGATCATAATGAACTGTGGGTAAATCACAGTAACCTGCTGATCAGTCTCTGTTGTTGTTGTTGTTGTTAACCAGAGGAAATTCAATCAAATGTTCTTGGCTGGAGCGTCTCCTAACAGGAATTCCACAGACATCATGTCTGGGCCTGCAGAAAAGTCTTGCTCCAAACAACGGTAGAGCCAGCAACATGTAATCCGGTTACTGCAACAGTGAGGAGACGAGTTGCCCAGAGACCAAACAGGAAACAAAGGAAAACAAATGTAATAAAACATGCATGGCACTCTGACTCAGGAGAAAGGCCTATATCAGACGCCTGACTGTGTGTGTGTGTGTGTGTGTGAGTGAGTGAGAGAGGAGCCTGGCAACAGGAGGTGGGTTTACTGTGTTGTGGCATTGTTTTGTCAGTTCTTTCCTGCCCCCCCCTTTAAAGATCAGACCTTCAGGTCTCTCCTCACACTCATAGTTCCAAAAAAAGTACTGATTCAACCAACTAAAGATGAACTCCCACGACCGAGGCCTCATCAGAGCTGATGTGAGAGCAGTTTGGTATTGGGTCAAACATGAGATATTGAATTTCATCTGTTTGTGTGCAGCTCCATTCCCATCCTGCCTTTCTCAGTGTAAACAACGCAGCACACATTTAGGGTGTACATTTAATTTCAATTTCCAGTGAGCGACGGCGGGCGTCTGGAGGCCTTTCACTGGAGGAGCTGAGACGGAATATGCAGTTTCCTCCCATTGACAGAAATGGTATGTATGCAGGGCATTTGTATTGCACTTATAGTGACTATATAGTGACAGTGCTGTTTTTTATTGTCCTATTTTATTTCTAAACCTTAAAAGGTTCAGCTCATGGGACATAAATAATAACGTAAGGGATATAAGGCTGATACTATTCCCTGTCTGTCAACAAATCCCATGTGTCAAATGTGTCAACCAAAAATAAACTACAGTCCCTACTTCCATAGAAATAATGGAACATATCACCTAGTGCAACTGTGTGGCTCACTGATGCATTTTTAATAGTGGACAGTGGAGGTCTTTAGCACAGACTGGTATCTGGTATAAAGTCTTTAGTAGGAAATACAGAATATCAGCAACTTTATACTTTCATGTAATTAGTGTTGTTTTTGGACAACATTGTGATTCGCAACTAAAACTCAACATAAATGTTGGTTAACTGTGTGGCTGCTGTTTTTCAGGGTACGTGTCCGACCCCATGAGCACCATGAGATTCTGCTCTTCCTTCAGCAGCAGTGGCAGCTTTGAGGACAGTAACTGACTGACAGCGCTTCATTATGGCTTCCGTCATTCAGACTCGGAAGTGTTTACTCAGCACTATGTTTGAGAATTAATTTTCAGATAAATAACACAAGTAGATGGTAGAAGTAGACATTGCTAAATAATTGATAACCAAGGATGGGTTGTTATATCTCCATTATATTGTTATATTTGATATATACATTATGCGCTTTTTAAATATTTAGTTAAGGCTTCTAGATCCTGTAAATAATTTTTGTTTTTGTGTACATGCTTTTGATCAAATCTGAAAATACAGTCCACTTAATATGTGCAACGGGATGTCTTTCTGCACACGCTTTAATTAAAGGGGCAAACGCAGGTCAATCTCCATCTCACTGATCATTTTTATTTTGTGAATGGCCAAATCACACAAGTGGTCACTGACAGATACCAGGAGAAAGCATAAAGCCTTGCAGACACACACACTAAATCATGTTATAGATCAATATACATACATTTTCAGGTATAGTGTTGTTGTTGTTTTTTTAAAAAGAGGTAGTATTAGCAGCAACAATGATACAACTCAGTACCTAGCTTTGACATTTTACAATGTACAGGGGATCCTCGTGTTACGACGGAGATCCGTTCCTGAGAATGTGTCGTAACCGAATTTCGACGTTAGTCGGAACATACATTCATGTGTATGTAATCCTATGTAAATAATAAGTTGTGCCACTAGATGTCGCTATAACACCACCCTACAATAAGAGTTTACTGTGGTGAATTGCCTTTTGTCACTGTAGGGGTTGATATCGCGAGTGTAATGAGCATTTCCTTTAGATTTCTGATGTCACTGTGGAGGTGTTGGAGAGCCGGCAGGCGCGCTGAGAGACAGAGAGAGCGCTCACCAACTAGTTCCCGTGTGAAGTCTGTACATATTTACGGGGCAAACAGCTTTAGCCGAAACAAGGAAGTTCACGGGAGATGTGTCGTAACCACGAATACAACGTATCTTGCGACCGTCGTAACACGAGGACCCCCTGTAATTAGCTTTATTTACCCGATGATCTGTCTAAGGATGAGGGCGGTAACTTAGCATTGTCCTGCTGTACTTTCATCTCGATACTTTTGTCCAAACAGATCATTATAACAGAGCGGTGACGTAAGAATGTCGTGAACATGGACAAAGAGTGATGAAGCACTGTAAAACTGCACTCGTATCCAGTCAGGTGAGATAGAAAGTGCGCGGCGTGGGGGCTAACTCTGCTGTGGGAGCCCAACAAACTATGAATTATTCAATCATTTGTGAACGTGAGTGGGCGAGTATCGGTTTACAGGTAATAGGTGATCGCAGTGGTACTTGATAGCATAAACACAAACCAAGCCTCTTTGTCAGCAACAATAGGAAGAGATGGTCTATTGTAAACGTTTAATGCAGCCATCAAAACTCATTACGCTGCTTCTTCTCTGAAGGATGAAGACTAACAGGATGTAACATGACCACAACACACTTGTTTACGTCTTAAACTCTGATTCTGATCACTATATTCAGCAACATCTGATTGTCTATAAAAAGTTCCTCTTCCTGTACCTCTAGAGGTTTTTGAAGTTTGTTTTTAAAGTGACTAATCCGCTTTCACTGTCTCTAACTAAAGCAGCTCTAATGTAAACTCTCGGTCTTCGCACTGCTCAGCAGAGAATACGAGCTGCGGCCAAACCTCTCATCCACTGAGAAAGCGCTGAGTCTGTCTTTACTGTGAGCGTGTCCGATGTCTTGGATCAGCTCGCCGCTCGCGCGCCCATCAGATGGTTTGAGTTGGATCCCTCCATCTTGGGACTCCTCTTGGCTCCCGTCTTGGGACCTGGACGTTGTAAAATCGGTTATTTCTGTAACGTCTCCACTCTGTTCCTCTGCTTTTCCCCAGGTTTCCTCCGCATCTAACTGTCCATCCGGACCCTCTGGGTGCTCATGGTGCTCCTCCGTTTCGGATGGAGGAGTCAACTTGTTTGTTCCTTCAGTTCCTGTTTGTTTTTCATCCACGTATAGATTCTCTCCAGTAGTTTTCTCCTCACTTTGTTGCCCTGTGTCACTCTCAGGTTTGCCACTGACCAACGACTGATTACAACCGGCAATGCTTTCCACATCGGTTTTGGAAACATCACTTTGCACCGCCATTGGTCCCTCTTGAATCCTGTCTTCCTCTAAAGAGCCCTTGCTTCCTATTCTTTGCTCATTTGCATCATTGTCTTCAGTTTCTGTTTTCAACATCAAAATGTCTTCCACCTCAGTCTCCTCCTTGACCCGCTGTGTATCTTTGGCAGGGTTGTTCTCAGTGGGTTCCTCTTCAAACTCTTTGCTGCCGAGGTCTAACGTAAGGGCTTCCACTTTATTTTCTCCCCCGGACTCACTCTCATCTTTTTGCGTTTGCTCCTTCTCTTCGTTTTCAGACACCTCTTGTGCACCATCTAATCTCTGCAGCTCTGTAGACTGTGTCTCCTCTTTACTGGAGAAGGACACTTGGGTATGTGTGAGGTCCTCCCTCAAGTCTTCCAAAGGTTCAACAAACTTCTCGAAGAACTTTGACATCTGATGCATGGTTATCCAGTTTGTGACCAGATCTGTGTTGTCTTCTTCTGAAAGGGCTTTGGGAGTTTCTTTCCCGACTGCGGCATCACCCTCGTCGTCCCGTGCCTGAGGTTTGAGCAGCACGCTCGCTCCCTCCTCCGAGGTCGTACTCGCCTCATCAGCGTCCGCTCCATTACCTCCGCCTGCAGCGGCTGCAGCATCATTTTCATTAGCGGGCGTGTGTTTGTCAGACGTGGCAGTGGGCGCTGAAGGTTGCACCTGTGTCCTCGAAGAAGCCGCGATCATGTCGCTCATATTATCGATATTTTTGCTGGAGTCTGAGTCTTTGTTATCGTCAGTGGGATCAGCTGTGTTGCCGTTTTCATCTTGTTTCATTTCCTCCCTCTCCTCTTTGATTGTATCTGGTTTAGATTCCACCTCAGTCGCTTGTTTTTCAACACTGTCATCTCCTTCCTGCACTTCCCTTTCTTCCATGACTGAGTCAGGAGCTTGATCCAACTTCTCACTGTCATGTTTTTCAGCGTCATCTCCACACTCCACGTCTTTGACCTCTGTATTTTCATCCTCAGTCGATTCCTCCTCTGTCTTGGGTTCGTTTTCCACACGAGCTGCTGGTTTCACGTCTTTTTCCTGCTCACTGGACGCCGCTGTCTCATCATCACCATGACTTTTTTGTGTTGCTTCGGTGGAAATCTCCCCATTTTCGGCATCGATTTCTCCCTTTTCACCTTTGACACTTGCACCTTCGGTTTCTTTCTGAGCGTCTTCAGACTCCAACACAGTGTTTGATATCTCCTGGGTCATTTCAGCCACATCTGCTGTATTTTTCTCATGTTCATCAGTATTCTCATACGTTTCTTGTCCCTCCTCCGTCTTATACGTGATATTTTTCTCTTCGGATTCTTTGTGATCTTTACTTTTTTCAGATTCACTTTGTTCACCCTCAGTGGCATCTCCACTCTCTTCTTTTTCTGCTTCCTCACTCTTTTCCTCGCTGCCGTCTGCCTTTGCCTCATTCACTTCTCCACCTTTATTGCTTTCATCAGCCGTAGCTCCCTTTGATTCAGATTCTGTCTCATCGCTTTTATTCTTTACACTTTCACGATCCTCATCTCTGTCCGTCTTTTCTGATTCATCCTCTTTCTCCTCATGTGCAACCTCATCTTCCTCGCCCAGTGCTTTCTCAGCCGGTCCGTCTCTTGTCTGTCTTTCAACGCTTGAGTCCGTTTTAGTATCATCTCCAATGTTTTCCTCACTTTCTTTTGTCTTACTTTCATCATTCTGCTCTTCCTCCTCCGTTTTATCTATTTGATTCTGTTCTTTTGCCTGACTGTTGTCACCATCTGCTGTTTCATCCGTGTCGGCTTGTTCTTCTCCCTCCTTACTTTCCTGTTCAGATTTCTCCCCCTCTACTTCACTGTTTATTTCTTCCTGCTGATTGCCATCCCTACTCCCATCTGCCGCTTCCTCCTCCTTATTATCATTTTCACTGCCACCATCCAGTATGTTGTCTTGACTTGCATCTACTGGTTTTTCCACTGTGGTGGCTCCACTCCCCTCCAACGAGCTGCTTGAATCTTCTGCTGTGACTTCTGTCTGTGATGCTGCAGTCGGGTCGGTGCCGTCTCCCTGCTGCGGCTCCTCTGTGTCAGATACAGGTGCCTCTTCACAGCTGAGAGCCTCTCGCGCCTCTGAGGGCTCTGCTTTCATCTCCATTGTCTTCTCCGCTGTTATTACCTCGGCCTCCGCATCACCTGATGCTGCTGGTTCATCGGTCTTTTTATTCAGCTCTGACACTGCAGATTCATCCACCTCGCTGCCTTTTGCCCCTTGGCCTGTCTCGTCTGGCTGTGCGTCAGCCTCCTCATTTGCTGGATCAGTGCATTTAGCGCCTGCATCATCTTCTTCTGCAGGCTGCAGAGACGCATCTGTGTCCTCTGACATTTCATTTTCTGCCGTTTCTTCTTTTGATGCGGGATATTCGTCCTCTTCATCTGTTTTGACCGTCTCATCTTTAGTGTCATCATCTCTGTTCTCATGACGCTCTTTATCAGCTGTATCCGCCTGTTCTTGTGGCTCAGATGTCTCCTCCAGAACCTCTTCAGCTTCACAAACACTCTCCTCGCATTTCGCCTGTTCTTCCTCAGTCTGTTGCTGCTCCTCAGACGTCACTGAAACTGTGAAAACAAATGAGAGGTTGGAAAATTGATCCATTTTCTTCAAGAGCTCATGCATAAAGTCATTTCATTAATATGCTTAAGAACCTCGTACCATTTCTGTTTTGCTCCTGGCCTTTATCAGTAGCCTCCTCCTCCTCTTCAGTGCTGGTGTCACTCATTTCAGGCTCGGAGCTACACTGGGACTGCTTCAATATGGCCTCTGCAAGTTTCTCCTGCACAGATTTAGCTTTAGAAAGAAATAGAGACATAGCACGTTGTATGATATGAACTCTCATTAACACACGGACACACGGACAGGCTGAACCTGATGAATATGATGATGAAAAATGGAAGGGAAAGTAAATATATCTCAGCAATGCAAACACGATGAAACAGAATCAATGAAAAAAAACAAGAGCCAGGAACAAAAACACACACTTTAATCAGGTGCAAACAGAAAGGAGCAGCACACCATGCAAAAAAAGACAAACACAAATAAGCACAATTCAATACACAGCATAAAGTGGAAACAAAAAGCAAATTAAAAACTAAGTGGGTAAAAATTAAAGAAATAAAGAACCTTGGCACTTAAGAGTTTTGTGCAAAGGAGCCCAGTTTAACTGTTAAAATAACTCTGACCATCTATAATATTAGTTTCTATAATACATTTTTAAACATGTGTAAGTTGGATATTTACAGTCATTAGGAAATGGATGGAAGGAAGTTCCTTGTATTTTGAGTGTACTCTCTAAATGAATATCCACTATCTCTTTACAGTCTGTTTTGCTGTTTGAAATGCTGGGATTTAAGTGTGCACAGTATGTAAACACAGTATTTTTATGTCAGCAGCTGCGTTGCCTCTTCTGATTGCACTTTCACCCCCCAAGGGCTTCCTCTTTGTTTCCTACTATATTCAGAATCATTTATTCATTTCATTATTTTTTTTCAAAAATTATATAGAGTAGTATTAAACTGTAAAACAGATAAAGGTTAAACAAAGGCCTAAATGTTAAGAACTATAAAAACGTGTTATATGTGTGAATTTCATAACATCAAATAATTTGAAACTCCCTTTGACTCTAGTGGAAAATGGCCATCTTTTCACACTCAAATAAAAATTATAAAGGGAAAACAAATGACACAAATAATTTTTCCACCATTATAATCTAATATCTAACAGTATCATGCTATCGCTTAAATAACGCAAAGTAACAATACTGTAATTATCAAAGATTGTTAAGTTGATGTAACATTGTTTTACACAAAGCTACACAAAAACGTACACAATTACACTGACATGGACTGACTTGGATAATACAGTAGTGGAAAAACCTCCAAACAAGATGAAATGATCCATTTCAGGTGAAAGCTCCACAGGTCTGTCTGGATTTATTTCTACTCACCCCTCTCCTGTTCTTCCTGTTTTCCCTCATCCACTGTTTCCTCAGCCTCTTTTTCTCCTGAGGTGTTGTCACTCGGTTTATGCTCCTGTCCTGAGGGGATGCTGGTGTCAGAGATGTCGATCTCTGTGCTGTCCCCTGCACTGTCCTGTAAATCTGACTCTTTAGCCACACCAGATTCTGCCACGGCCACAGCTGGCTCCTCTGGATATGATTTGTCGTTTTCGTCTGATGGAGCAGCAGTATCTTCTTGATCAACCTCTTTGGGCTGTTCTGCACTCTGATCCTCTCTGGAGTCTTTTGTATCTTCAGCATCACTGGCCTCCTGGTCGCTGCCTGAGCAGCTGGATCGTGACTGAGACTTTATGTCGTCTGCGCAAGAAAGGTGGAGCATTTTTACATCTCTACAAAAAATGGCCATTCCCCCAAACTAAAACCATGAGATTAATTAGAAAAATACATGACTAAACTTTTCAAATGCTTAGAAATGTCAAGTTGTGTTACACAAGTATTATTTTCATTCATTATGTGGCAAATGTATTGGAGCTAGGAGGATCACCCACCGTCATTCTCATCACCTTCAGTCTCAGAGATGATGTCTCCTTCTTTAACCTGCAGCTCGGTGTCACTGGATGGAGATGCAGATTTCTTTTCCTTTGCCTCTTCTGCAGGGCCCTCGTCGTCTGCTTCAAAATCTTCTTCATATTCTGATGATGAGACAAAATATTTTGTGACAGGTTTGGCACAGAAAAGTTCATTATCTTTATTTATCTCTCCTTTATTCTAGGGGTTTCCCTTGTTATACCTTCTTTGACATTGTTCTCCGCTGTTGCTTTTTCTTCTTTGACTTGACTCCTCATGTCCTGTTGCTGACTTGTTTCACTGTCCGAATAGGAGGCAGCGTCCTCTCCAGTCTTTTCTGTTTCCATCTCAGGAGCATCCTTTGGGCTGATGACCGACTCGTCTATTTCTTCCTCCTCTTTGACTCTCCTTGGTGGAGGTGTTGGCTTTTTGTCCAATCCCATTGCAATGATGCACCTGAAAAAATGTTCATCACATTACTCACTTTAGACCTCACTTTATATGGATAACTGTCAATCATCTGTCAACATCACATTTGAACACTATCAACAAGGTCATGTGAGCAGATCCACCAGAGACAGAGCAACATTAAGTGTTCCTCAGATACTTATTTGTGCACATTTGATAAACAAATATTTTATTTATTTGGATCTGTTTTGGTCTCAACCAACTATGGAAACGGTGACTCTTAGGCCAGAAAACCTAAACAATAAGTTACAGGGGGTTAAACTCCATGTTGAACTGATGGAAATGGTTGGCTGTTTCAAGCAAAACCAAAAAAAAAAAGAAAACTGGAGTCAATATTCGCAGCAAAAATAATAATTTTCTTGTTGAAATTTTAGTATCTCAGTGGTGTTGTAACAAATAATTTTTTTGCGACACAATAATGCCTTCAAAAGGAGACTTACTTGTAGCAGGGTGAAGCACCGTCTATGCTGAAAAAGCCAAAGTGTCCGTGTCTGCCGCCAAGTCTGGGGCCTTTCCTGTGTTTGAACTCACAGCAGGAGCTCAGCCGCTCCACCTGCAGCCCATTTAGGAAGAAGGTCAAACTGAAGGGGAAGCCTCTGTGTCGCCTGGAAATAAACTGGAAAGTCTCTGAGGGAGGGAGAGATAGGGGGTGTCACTGCAGAGCGGTCTTTCTGAATGCAGTGCTGTACCTCTGCATGTCTATATACTACCTGAATGTACAGACACACGCTGATGCCTAACAAACAGACGCGTGTCACACTGACCTCCCTCACGGAGTTTGCCTTTGAACACACACAGGTTCTCTCCTCCACAGTGCTGCTGAAACACTTTCACCTCGTCCCTCATGTCGAGCAGGTCGTGAGAGAGATGCACGGTTTTGCCAAAGTACACCATTGTCACACTCACTCGGCTCTGGTGCACGGAGCCCCTCAGCAAGGGCGAGTCCTGGAAAGTTAAATACCAATTTATTGCAGTTTAGGAAAAGACTCATTATTATAAACAGGTGGTTTTTTTTTATTTTGGTCTGGATTTAATTTAATATTTTTCATGATAATAAAAATATTCATTCTAATTGCCTCAGAGGCTGCGGCTTGTAATATCGCTGTGGAAAGTTTTGTTGCCTGGGACAAGAGGGAAAAGAGAGCTAGGACCTCAGTGACGTCAGCGCCGCTAGTGGAAGTGGTTGGGCGCAGTCTGCGGCCTCTGAGTGTACCACTGGGAGTGACCTTCCTCCCTCTCTCTTTCCTCTTTGTGGCTGGAGGGACTGGTGTGACAAAGTTGTTGATGACTGGGAGGCAGTATGGGGAGATGCCATGGGTGGGCTCCACTGTGGTCATACGTCTGCGTGACTCTTTGTCCATCTAGGAGGGAAAGTTAATGAAGTCACATTTGTGAAATGCTGCAAAGGTGCTCAGAGCTAAATGGTAGCTGTTCAAGATATAGATTTGTGGTGAGGAGACGTTTGGCAGTCTTACAGTGCCGTTGGCTGGTTGGTCATTCTCATTGTAAGGGGAGCTGCGTCTGAGTGAAGCTGTGGTGCTGTTGCTGTGGATTGGCTTTAGACGCACAGGCCTCTGCATCTTTCCTGGAGCTGTGTTGGGTCGAGATGATCCTGGCTAAAACATAATACACAAAACAAGTCCTATTTATTTTTTGCTGTTTTTAGCAAATTTTATTCTTCGATTTTCTCTTAAGTCTGTTTTATTAAACTGGCTAATCTCTAATCTCTTTAATTTCATCTTTAAATATTCTATGGTTTTATTTTGCTGTTGAGAAAAAAATCTTAGTTAATTATGATAATTATTTTGAAGATAACATCAACGGCAATGTCTAATTAATCAATTAATCAACTGGACAAAGGCAGAAGTTCAGACTCACAGACTCTGAGGACTCAGAGTGCCCTTCTGGTCCTGACTGCTGCTTCCGGATGCTCCTTACACCTGTGGGTGGGCGTGGAGACAGGATGCGGATGATGTCATCCTCATACCTTCTGGAGCGCTCCACCTTTCAAAAAAAAAAGACCAATTATTACTGTGCTGTATATGGCTATATGTATATGAAGCTTCATGCAGTCAGTATTACTAATATGCGCTGACATTACAAAAACTTGTTATGTCATTGAATTTGGTGCAAAGCAGTGTTCAAATGTAAATGATGTACTTTGATCTTATGTACTCTTTCCCTCCTTGCAAACTCCTCCAGTTTCCTTTTGATCTCTATTTGATGGAGACGCTGCATGGGAAGGACACAGGACAAATTGTCCTGGGTTATTATGCAAGAAGCACTGATTAGCGTACAGTGTTTTGTTTTTTTTCACCAATTGTTTTTGTTTCTGGTACACTGTGTTCACCCCACCTCCATCTCCAGCACCTTGTGGAAAATAGCCTGGGCGAGGCATTCACGGACATGTCTCTGGTGGGCTCTCTGGATCAGCTTGTGTCTGTACTCTTTGTCTGGAACAATACGCCCGCTCCTGGTGATCTGAAAGCAACAATAGTCACAGCATGAGTTTCTGGGGACATAATGTCTTCACACTGAGTTCACACACACACACAGTTGATGTTTTGGGCACGACTACCACATAATGCCAGATACATTACACGTCCAGGTAGCCTTAACACAGTGATTTACACAGCTGTGCTCTGGAAAAAAAAAATCCATGATAGTGATGGCAACTGCCTGATAGCCAATATACCTAATATAAATAAATTTCAACTTGTTAAGTTTCATTTTATTCATCCTGGAGCAAATGAACAGTGTTTGATGAACGTCATCATCTTGATCATCAATGTGTTGACATACCAGTCCTGCTCTCTGCAAGTGTCTTCTGATCCGAGTGTTGCTGAAGTATCCGGCAAGATGTTTGTCGGTCAGACTGTTGTAGGCTGAAAGGAGTCTGCAGGAACATGATGGAGAAAAACACAGAGACGCTTCATGACTTCCTGAAGGGCATTCTGACTTTCAACTGTTGCAAAACTTCTGGATAGACATTCCTGATTAGAGCTAAAACTAGAACCTTCATCAAATGGTTCTAGTCACCACGTTTGTTTGGTTGTTTGTTTGTTGTCCTCATTAATCATCAGTCTTCTGCAGCTCAGTCTATCTGAAAGCAGAGTTTCTTTCCAACACATATTTGATTTCCTCCAACATTTGTGTTTGAGACAACAGGATCTTACAACTACAGGGTCTGTTACCGGTGTCTGATTACACACAGGGATTAGAGGGGATAACACACTTCACCCTATCTGCCTCCTCTCATCCTGTCTACCTGCCTAATTTGTCTCTGGCTGTGTGTGTGATGGAGTAAGGTGGTTAAAGATAGATAAATTACTTTTTTCGTCCCCGAAGGGAAATTAAGTAAACTATCTTTATCTTTTTTTTAACACAGCTTTCCTATCGCAGTGATGCATTTCAAGGCAAACCGATATCATAATATGTATAATATGCTAATATTTAAGTTTTAAATTCAAATTAGTATTTAGTTGATAAATCAGACTAAACGTCGGAATAGGTGTGGAGTTCAAATTTAAAAAGTTTCCATTAACTTAAAGTTGATTTTATGTATTTAGATAAAGATTAGATTTAAGTTGTGGATTTGACATATTTTTACTTGTTAACTTATTTGGTTTCATTTGTTTACAAAATCACTTTAGTGGATTCACTTTTAGAGCTACAAAGAAAGTTGTGTTGTACTTTCACACTAACGGTACAACAGTAGTGTCATTTGTATATAGCACTACTGTTTGTGTTTTTAAGGCACATAAGCTAAGCTAGTCCAACTTTAGCATTAGCACAAGTGCAAATCAATTAAATAAAGTAATTGATTCCACTGCAGTGACACAACATGACAGACTTTTTTTTTTTTTACAAACAAAACATATTTTATCCAGTTTAAAGTCGTGGTTTGAAAATAAAGTCAAACAACAAACAAAAAAAGAAAAATAACTCCTCTAAGCTTCAGTGACATAATTAAAGTTTAATTAAAACCTTTCACTGCCTCCAGAAAAAACAAACTCAGTAGCACCTACCCTGGGTTGAGGTGACTCATGGCTTCTGGGTCCTACTTCCTTTATAATCACTTTTAAATGTCTGTGGTGTGGAAGGGCCGGGGTCTGTGCTCGGTGTGGAGACGTGTGTGCAGTGAAACGAAGCCGGGGAGAGGAGGTGAAGAGCCGCAGGACATGTCGAGCTGACACCGGGGCTGCTCACTGCTGCCACAGCGGAACTGATGACACTCGCCGGTTGCCATGGGAGATCACGTGACGATGCTGCCAATGAGGCTGGTTTCCACTTACAGACACAGCCAGAGTCCCAGCGACATCCAAAACACAAGGGGACTCACTCTGTAATACAATTACACAGTACTGGCACGTACATGTACTAAAATGTGACTGCGTATACTACAGTATATTATTCATTAATGTTATTGGTTGTGTTGATGTTTGAGCAGCATGGTACTTTACATGTGACTTTGTGCTCACTGTGCTTAAAATATTTATCTTAATATAATTCACTTAAGAACAGCACTCGAAACAGTACACGGATCAACCACAGCTTTAAGACCTTGAACTGGTTTGAATGTTTTGCTTAAACCAGTTTTCATACTCGTGTCCTGTTTTGAAAGAGTTCATCTTGAACAATTTCAGTGACAACGTTGGCAATTTTGCTTGACAAAGTAGAAATAAACCACTGATCCGCCACAACATTGGTGCCGTGCGTTGACACCATGTGAAATACAACAACTCTGATGTAAAAGTTATGAAAATATAATTTACATTCTAACTGTGTCCTTAAACCTCTCACTGTATATGTGAGCCTTTGTCTTCCCAGCACAGTGAAGACATCAGTGTTTCAGAGGCCAAACCCACAGAGCTCACCTCAGAAATGACACGAGCAGCAGACTGGGAAGTGTTGTGGCAGTAGGTCCTCTGTGGCCCTCTTGTGGAAATGTAAAAAACTGTCGCCCCCCACCCTCCTCTGGGCATCACTGTTAAGAATGTTAACATTTGCACACAAGTGAACATTTTATGGACATTGCACAAGCCTCCTCTTATGACAAACAAACTGTAGCCATAAGAGCACAATACAGTGATTGTATGTGAACACTTACTTCTCTGCATATACTGTATGTGTATATTGTGTATTGAGCAATGGAAATTAGCAGCTACAACCATCCTTTTTATACTAAAAATTATATTATTTCAAAAAAAGATTAATAAAAAATCAAAAGTATAAATGCAAGAAATATGAATTTTTTTTCTTATATAAAGGAAAATACAAATGCTACTAGTACTCTTGCCACTGTTATAAATGATGAATGGCAGAGCTGGCTGATTTTTACTAATTTGGGGGGCAAAATCAAGACACACATTTAGCACGACGAACTTTAAATTTGTGTATTCAAGCACTTGTTAATCGTGCAGCGAGTTATTTAAAATCCGTCTTTAGGCAGAGCAGAGCTTGAAACTGAAACAGCTATTGATTGTCAGAGAATTTCATTAATAATCAAGGCCGCTTTAGAGCACGCTTTCCACAATTTCCAATGCAATAAGCCATTAAATGTACATATGTGCACTGCAGCAGGTCACACTCACATTAAAAAGACAGAGATGAACTAAAGTTAACTGCCAGCTGGATAAAACAGAGATACCTGTTTTTCAGCATTCACCTTCAGCCACAGTGGTGTAACTGAGACAGACATGCCACTGATGCTCACAATACACACAGTAATCAAGGCAGACATTTCACCAGCAATAAATGCACCATGCACAATGCCAGACTTAAAATAACAATTAACGTAGAAATAGATGAGGGGTGATTATAAATTCCTTTCAGGAAAGGGTCTTGGCTGTAAGCAGGGAGGTGGCGGCTAGATCTTGGGGAGTCATGCGGTTCTGAGAAAGGGGAGGGGGGGGCCAACAGTTTTTGCAATCAGCGTTAAATAGAGCAGTTTTGTGCCTGTGTGATTGTCAAGTGGGCCATTACTGGTTGATAAGAGCACTTTTTCCTTATGTCGCTCTGATTGGGCTGAGCATGCTGCTCCCTCTCGCATGCTGTCCCAATGCAATCAGGCCCCTCTTTCACTCCACTGCCATTTTCACTGCTGTGATTTCCACCCAATCCCCCATTGGCCCCCAGCCAGCGCACCCCCACCCCCACCCACCCCCACCGTCCCTCCTCCAGCACCCCACCTCTCCCCTTCAGATTCAATGAGTACCCATTTACAGCAAGGAGAAAAGGTCATGCCAAACTCGTTGTGTCAATTGTAAACCACCCCAATTCGGACTGATTTCAATGAAAGAAATGAGTAGTTGCAGCCCCAAAGAAAGCAAAGGTCCATGTGGAAGTGGCAAATAAGGAGATTTCCTCTGAGGCTCGCAGAGGCCAAATGCTCATCACTTCTCAAAAGTCTCCCACATTACTGGTTCTTATTGTATTCGGGTATCTGTGTATCTGCTCAAAGAAACTTTTGCAGAGTTTGATGATGAAAATTCCTTCTGGAATATTTTGGTTGTGGTAAAAAAAAAAGTAGGCATTTCAGTATTCTTCTAAAGTTTTATTATTTGAAAGTGTGCCCTTAAGGTGTGGCATTAATAAGTGTTAGTGTTTGTGTTTGTGTGATTTCCAACACCTCTCTCTAAAGCATCACTGAGGGGTCTTTGTTGAAGCAGTTATGTGTTTACGTGCTGTGCTTTGTTGACTGGGCCTTTAATTCCTCATTGTTTGGGGCCTCTCACTCTCACTTCACTCCCATATTTGTGAAAGTATAATAGTAAAATATTAAATCATAATTAATATAAAATATTGTTTTCCAACAAAAGCATTATTATTTTCACATAAAAATATAGATCATACCTTAAATTAATTTGATTCACATGATTTAAAGCTGCATAGACATTATTCTGCATATTTTCACAATTGATCTCTGAGTTTAAAATCATAATTAATCAGAATTTCTAAAATATCAAGCTGATATAACAATATTAACTTTTTGTATGTGCAATTGTTATTTATACATTCTATTTTATTATCATATTTTATTGTTGTTATTCATAATAGTATAGATGTTTTAATTAAATTTCATATATTATATGACTGTTCATCCATCTTTTAGCTATTCATCCATTATCTATACCACTTGTCATCAGAGGGTCACGGGGGTAAGTGGAGCCAGTCTCTGACTTAGGGGGAGAACAATGACTGTTTAGTTTATTGATTTTTTTTTTTTGGGGGGGGAGGGTCTTCTTTTGAAATACTACAAAAACTGTGCCCAAAGTTCATTGTTATTGAAAAGTTAATTATCCTTATTATCCTTATTTTAGGTTACACCTTACAAATACCCTACAGGCAAAAGACACAGCCAGACATGATGCAGCAGAGCAGTGGAACAAGTCTGTCAGCGTGTTGACAGACGAGACGTTGTTTTTGTCTGGTCCACATCACCAGAAAGACATTTATGAACTGCTGGAACTGAAAACATGCAACTGTTACACACTCAGATATACATCTTTCCCAACATTTGTGCTCATATCAGAGATTCCACAGGTGGTGCTTTGGAGCGTTGGAAATTTTTTATTTTTTTTTCGATTCTGAAAAATGCTTTGTCTTTGATGATGAAATTCACAACCGGTTCTTCTCATGCTCGTGACTTCAGGTTATTGTGTGTAAACACTGTCTTACTGGCATCACAGCTACCCTCTCACCTTTGACCTCTCCATGTGAACTCACCACTAAGAGCAACCTAAAAAAAAAACAACCCAAAAAAAATAGTGATTGTGTGTTAAAAGATTCCTCCATCCTTTGAGCGCTGCATCCAAATGGACTCACACAGTGCTTCAGTAAAACGCCTGCAGTATGCAACGCTGGAGATGTGTTATCTGATAAAGAACATTCATCTCCACCAGGTGGAACAGGACACATCTCGATGGAGGCACGCTAACTCCTTTATCCCTCTGCGATGGTGCGATACAGACGCGGCTCATGCTGGTGCAGGTCGAACTCTTATCCCATCTGAGCAGCAGCGGGTAAAAAAATAGCTCTTTTTGCAGTGCACGCATGGCGGTGGGGCTGGAAGGGTGTGTGCGTGTGTGTGTGTGTGTGTGTGTGGTGTGATGATGGGTGGGATTACCTAGAGTCTTAGTTGAATGAGTTTACTAAAAAAAAAAAAAGCGGGAGAGAAAACAAATGTGTGTTTTCTTTCAGCAAAGCGCAGCAGTTTATTTAAAACTCTTGTCTTGTCCTTTTAATCCACTCAAAGTGTGGGAATTATCACTTCACAGAAGATAGAGGGTGCTCTGTCTGTCACTGGATGTAGACTGGATTAACATCCAACAAGCAGGTGATGTTCCTAATTTTCTGCATGAAGCAGTAAGATGCAGC
>JAFBJQ010001293.1:392680-492758 GCA_016785345.1 Trinectes maculatus
TGGGTAGCTGATTTGCTTTATTTGTGAAGTTTTACTATTATTGCTTTTCTTTGTGTCAGGATGTCTGTTTATTTTTCTTGTTGTCATTAACGCTAACATATTTTGGACATTCTAATCATGTTTATTTTTATTATTATTATTATTATTTCTTTTGGATTTTATGGTGTGCACACGATACATTTGAGTTTCTGGATGTGTTTGAGTTCATGGATGTTCTTGTGCTGTATGTATTATAAAACCCAATAAAAAAAAAAAAATATTCAGAAACAGACGGAGGAACTAATTGAACTCAAGGTGGACTGAGAATTTTGCAACAGTAAAATGATCGCTCTCTTTCCGTGCTACTTCTCCACTACATAACAAAGGGAAATACAAATGAGTGACAGGTTCATTCATTTGTCAGCTTCCACCTGCCATCAGATTATTAAGGAATCAGCTGATGATTAGTAATGTGGGTGCTGCAGGTGTATGTTATAGCTCTAAAGGACAATGTTTCTCCTATGAGCTTATGTGGGTTTATTTGCTTTTACAAATACATTGTGAAATATGGTTTATCGGTTTTATCATCTTTGCCTGTTTGGGTACAGTGTTTTAAATGTCTTTCACCAGACTGTAATTTCACAACGTTACATTTGAAATATGTGCATTATTTACATACAAAAAATATGAATACGTACAAATTGAAACACATATTTATATTATCCAGTAAATAATACATACGATAAATAATACAACTTCTTTTGTTTAGTTGCATTATGTTAAAGTCTTTAAATTACATAAAAAATCTTACGTAATATTTATCCCAACATAAATGTGGTTGGACTTGCACAGACATCACACGTAGGTGGGTGTGTAGAAGTGAAGAAAGCAGTACAATATTGCTCTTTGCAGTATAAGAATAAATACTCATGTGTTGGATTAAGTTAAGTACAGCAGAGTACAGTACTTGAGTAAATGTGTAGGTATATTTTAAATGGGTGGTTATTACCCATTCAATTATTACTATTATTACTATTATTATTGCAGTTTATTATCAGTCGTTTCAGGGGATATTTGCAGGCAAACGTCAATCACATTATAGTTTAATAGATTTTTAATAATATAACTGAGACAGACTTTGTTGTTGTTGTTTTTTCCGTCTCATCAAAACCCACATTAAACCACACAAGACGCTGATGGTAGGCGCGGCCACGCAGGACGGGGAAATATGAGCGATGATCCGCCTTCCAGACACAATCAGGCTGACACACACACACACACACACGCACACACACACACACACACACACACACAGGGTAGACTTTTACTTTGAAAGCGGGCAGACGGACGCAGACATGCGCTGGAAAAGTCAAGTGAAAGTTGAGCGCTGCGCTGTGAGCGAGAACCAGAGCGACTCGTCGCTGTCCGACCATGAGGTGGGTGACGGAAGTGGAGGTCAGAGGTCAGAGGTGAGGGGGGTGTGGGGGTCAGTGTACATACAGCTGGACCGATTTTAACTTTAAAGATTAAACCGCTTCGCCAGTTCAACCCGCATTGTCATTACATGCGGACTCACGCACGAGGACACCTCAGTATTTCCACAATTTAAAGAAATGTCGCCCCCCCTCCCCCAAAGCCCGCAATTAAAACTCAAGTAGTTAATGAGACCTCTTCACCTTTTGCTTACCAGACGTTTGTGCCGAACTTCGCCTTTTAATTGCTGTTATTAAATAAATCAGTCCCCTTTTCCCGAGACCTCGCGCAGCTTCCCCTTCTCCTTTTTTTTGGTATTTATTTATTTTTGATTGACGCGTGTAATTGGCGTGTTGGCTGCGTGCGCACGCGGCGCGCGAGCGCACACCTCGAGGACATAATGCGCATGGGATAAGTAGCGCGGGTATTAGTTGGAGTGTTGTCTGTTTTTCTAAGTAATGACTATACTTCGCTGTGTTTTTTTTGTTGTTTTTTTTTTTTTTACAAATGCCATTTCGGTAATCGCCGGCGTTGTCATGGTGAAAAGCGAGAGGCATGATGATATTTATGTGGAGGGGCAGGGGGCCTGTATTTCACGCAGCTGCGGCGCGGTGCGGCACACACACGCGCTAAGTCTCGTCATGTGTGAGGACTGCAAGAGAGACGGCGAGCTGCTGGGCACGTGCTCTGAGGACAGCACAGACATCATGGTAGGAATGAAGTGTCGATGCCATTTACCGATACAGGTGGGAAATCAACCAGAGGCTGTTTGTTTATACTGGAGAAAGATTTGGATGATCGATTTTTGATTGAAAAAAAAAAACTAAATGCAGAAGATACTTCTGAATAGCTTCCAATACACACTCAGCAACTTCTTTTTGCTGTGTTGTGATTTTTTTATGTGATGGGTAAGAAAACAACAACAACAACAATATTTTCTATTTGTTTTCCATTACTGATGTATTGCACGCGCAGCAAACTATTTGTGTTGACGTTTTGAGACAGTGACAGCAGTAAAAACAAGCGAGTGGTGAAAGTGCGGGCAGTGTAGTTAGAGTTAGTTTGCTGTCATCAGTGGGAGTGACAGGTGAGGAGGGTTTATAGACGGTCCAGGCGGACAGACCTGCCGCTGGAAGCTGCGCTCCGGCGGGCGCGTCGCTCTCTAACCGCGGCTCTGGCTCCTCTCCCCGCAGGGTGAGCCGGGGGACGCCGCTGCGGACGAGGACGCGGCGTCGCTGCAGGCGATGGCATCTGCACCTCTGCTGGGCAGAGCCGTGTGCGCGAGCTGCAACCAGGAGATCGTGGACAAATATTTGTTAAAGGTAAAACAGTAGCAGCTTTTTTTTCCCTTTTTCTTTTTTTTGTATTTTTTTATTTTTTTTGACAGGGCTGACTTTCATGTAACTGCGGATCGGGAGTGTGTTGTTGTTTTTCTGGTTTGCATTGCTGTGGTTTTTATGGAGCAGTTGTGCGGATGGGGCTGATTGACTGACGGTGTGTGTGTGTGTGTGTGTGTGCGTGTGTGTGTTCGTCTTACAGGTGAACGACCTGTGCTGGCATGTGCGCTGTCTCTCCTGCAGCGTGTGCCAGACGGCGCTCGGCAGCCACACCAGCTGCTACATCAAAGAAAAGGAGGTTTTCTGTAAAGTGGATTACTTTCGGTATGTGCGAACATTTTTGCCCTTTTGTTACCGGAGGTGACGAAACGAAACGAAAATCTACGCCGCCGAAACGAAATTGTTGCGGGTCAAAACTACCAGGATGCAAAGTGCTTAATAAATAGGGCACATCGGAATATGACAATATGACTATATAATATAAAAATAATAAAATAAGTCATAATATAATAATAAAGCACTTTGATAGAGATTATAACGATAATAAATAACCCTTCCATAAGTGGCCATATAATCAATTAAACCAGACCACAGCGGTTAAACAATAATATAAGATAAAAAAAGGACTTATTGTAGTATTGTTGTAGTAGTATTGCATCATTGTATTGCATCTGCTGTTTAGTAGGTTTAATGGAACAGGGCCTATAACTCTTCACACAGTCCTCAAAGGGTCAAACCTGTATCGTTAAATGTTTAAAAAAAGAAAAAGTTGACATGCGCCTTTAAAGTGTTGAGGAGCATTCGGATGCCCTCAGAGACGCGTGTGTGGTGTGTGATGTGTGATGTGTGATGTGCTCACCATGACGTTCACCCGCAGAAGATACGGCACCTGGTGCGCGTGCTGCGGCAGGAACATCCACTCCACGGACTGGGTCCGCCGGGCCAAGGGCAACGTCTACCACCTGGCCTGCTTCGCCTGCTTCTCCTGCAAGAGGCAGCTGTCCACCGGGGAGGAGTTCGCCCTGGTGGAGGAGAAGGTCCTCTGCAGGGTCCACTACGACTGCATGCTGGACAACCTGAAGCGGGCCGTGGAGAAAGGTGAGCCTGCCGGCCTGGATCGGCCCCTACCACCGCTCTCAGCCCTCCAGAGAAACACTGTGCAGGTCATGAAGATACCAGAGGTTTGATCAGGAGCTTCAGTGTGTGTCCTAAAGATGTGAAATCCAGCGGATTGATTCATTTAATTTAGTAAATAAAGACACTTAAAGCTACAGGAAAGAAAAATGATAATAAATAACCAGGTTTATAGAAATTAACCTAATGGTGAATATAAGATCTATGAAATCACCTGATATTAAGAATCTATTTCAAAGCAGAATTTTCATTTTTTTGTAAAAGCTTGATTTAAATATGCTTATTCAATTATTTAAAAAATATATTCATGTTCACTCTTTTACATTCTCAACATAATATATAGCATCTATTGTTGAGATCCTGATATGTGTATTGTTATTATCATGAGAAATGTCTGTTTTGTCTTAGGAAACAGTGTTAACATGGAGGGGGCAGTGCCCACGGAGCAGGAGATTAACCAGCCCAAACCCTCCAAGAGGGCTCGGACCAGCTTCACCGCCGACCAGCTGCAGGTTAACCTCCATCATCTTCTTCACCCTCATCCTCATCCTCATCCTCATCCTCATGTAACAGACAAACAGAAAAACTGCAGATATATTGAATCAAGGGGTTAAGTACAAGGGGACCTGTCAATAAATATGCATTCAATCAAAATGATCCTACAGTTTCAGAAAAGTAACTGAGACTTTTGAATTTTGACAGAAACAAAATTCTATTCGAAAAACACATTGAATTTATGGCCTAAGAAAATTAACATTTTGAAGACAGTTTCCTTTAATATGTTGACCTTTGTTGGCAATGATGTTTATTTTTCGAGTGCTGGCTTCATTATATCACACTCTGCTTGCATAAAACTAAAATCAGTTAACATTAATAGGTGATTTAAATTCAAGAAAGCAGCATTATTTGAAAGGAACAGATATAATACAGGCAACAACAACGATGCTGGGTTTTAAAAAGGACAAATTTAAGATGCAAATAGATCAGGGTGATGCACATTTTGAAAACTGTTGACCCTGGAGCTTAAAACCACGTAGAGCAACACAGAACGTTTGTATTCTCTTTTACTTGAAATCACCATTCACTATAATAATTCACTACCATTTGTATTGATATGGTGAATCGTCTGTTTCCTCACAACAAAACAAGGTAAACCTGTCTGAAAAAGAGCTGTTTTTTTTTTCTTCTTTAACCTGTGCACGTGCAGGTGATGCAGGCCCAGTTTGCTCAGGACAACAACCCAGACGCCCAAACACTGCAGAAGCTGGCAGAGCAGACGGGCCTCAGTCGAAGGGTCATACAGGTCAGTGAAGGACTGGAATATATAATCCCACTATTACTAAAGTAAACCAAGAGTTCATGCAGACCTGTACTGATGTCTACCTGTATAGTATAAAACACATCTTCAAATCTTAACATAGAGTATGAGCTATAAATTAAACTATTTCATAAACTGATCGCACACAATCATACTGATTGTATGTAAAGCATAGTGCATGCAGTGACAACAGCTGACTCGTAAATGGACTGAAGAACAAAGTACAACGTAGCACAAAATTAAACTTGTCTCCTCAAGTACAAGAACTACAAAATTATAGGCAAATCTGGTACATGTATGTATAACACAGGTTAATTGTATGTCACATATAAGACCCCAGACAACGATGGGACATGTATTTACATAAACCGAGAACAATAAACATTGATCTATTAATTTTCATATATGTTATATGTTAATCTATGTTATGGATACATTAACTATATGCTATGCCATAAATTTTTCCAGAGCTGTGGTTTCAGTCCCAGATTTATAATAATGTGCGTGACACAAAATCAACAATGGCACATCAAGCCATTGTAAAAGGCAGTTAATGACGCTGCTGAGGATACAGGCCAAATGAAAGGCAGTGATTCTCAACAACTAAAAGCACCACTGAATTAAAATGAATGAATACCTAATCATATCATTATCTGTTATTGTTAAAAGCTACAAGACTACAGCAGCAGCAGTGTATAAACCACGCAAATCTGTTTTGGCAGATTATTAAAGTCTTGCATAATTCACAGCCTGTCTAATAACGATCAATACGTCGTGACAACAATGTGGGTCTTTCCTGGCACGTTGCTTTCAAAGCTGTTTGTCCTGTTAACTCAGGTCTGGTTCCAGAACTGCCGAGCTCGCCACAAGAAACACGTGAGCCCCAACCACACCTCCAGCAGCCCCATGACCTCGCTGCAGCCCAGCCGCCTGTCCCAGCCCACCCCAACCCCAGAGGAGCTGCAGTACACAGCCTACGGCGGCCCAGAGGGGTCAATGCTCTCTGCACTACACTCCTTCATAGACAGTGAGAACCACATTTTTTATGATTTTTTACCTGAGTGATTTTAATTGATCCCCCCCCTATTTGAGGAAAGGTTCTGAACTCCTGTGACGAGACCATTGTTTACAGTGCTCAATAAAAGTATCTAAATGGGAAATAATACTAATTTCAGATGTATATGTATATGTGGGAATTCATCATGTTTATGATGTGATACATCAAGGAATACAAACAGAGGCACATGTGAAAGTCAGGTTTTCCAAGGTGATAATTCAGACATTTGACATTTGGCAAATTGTCTGAATAGCACATAGCATCAGACTCAACACTGATAGGTCAGCTCCACCTCCAAATTTCACATATCTACCCAGCCATTGTGTATGATCAGGTGATTGATTTAACACGTTTTAGGTTTGAGTAGTGTTCAGCCCAGGCTGTAAAGCAGCCCTGCTTAATCTGTTTTAAGATTATAGTTGTTTGAAACACCTGATTTATGTTGCACACAAAAGTTGATCAGCGTTGCCAATTACCCTCATTATTTGTGTTAGCAGTTTTTATCCTCTGACGGAGAAAAATAACTGCTTGGTATTTAATGCTAGCGCTTTGATGTTTATTTATTTTATTTGTCACTAAAACAAAAACAATGACACAATCTCTGTAAAGAGATAAAGGAAATATCAAGTATCAGGCTGTGAGATATGCACAGCCTGAGGAATATAAAAATGAATTTTCATAATTTGGAAAATAATCTGTATTAATTTTAGAGAAAAAAAGCATTAATTTGTTAAAAAAAAAGCTTCCACATTAGTGTGAGTTGATTGATGAGTTCCTGTGCAAATGACTGTAATGACTCTGGTGCTCTGTGTGTGCCCGCAGTGCACCCCCCTCCATCCATGTTTCAGCCGCTGCTGCCAGCCCATGCCATGACCTCCCTGCCTGTGTCTCACGCCTGAGCAGCTAACACACACACACACACACTCTCTCTCTCTTTTTCCACGCACCTACACATACACACACACTCAAAGACAAACACAGCAGCCTCAGACTTCACCAGCCATCATACACCATTTGTAGCCTCAGTATTCAGATCTCCATGGTAAAAATTATCTCATTTTCAGGGAGCCATGAAAGCCTCGCAGTTCATAACATTTAATATCCTTTGAAAACACTCACGTCAGTGCAGTGCATTTTTATGGATGAGTGTAATTTACAGTCCTAAATTTACTGTACAGTGTGGAGATGGAAAGGTTTCAGTGTACCTCATAGGATTGTGACATATGACATGATAGGTTCATATCTGTTGGGTGTATTTTTTGTGACATAGTTTGACTGTGCAAGTGGAAGCCGCCACATCCCAAACATCAGCTCATTACAAAGACGAACTTGAAATTGTTTCTTCAGCAGTGTTTGAATATTGCAATTTAATTTATTTATTGTATGTGAAGTCCGTTTTGTAAATAAATGTCTAATTTCACACCGCTGTGAGAGCTGTGAATGACTGAAAACAGATATTTTACGCCAGAGCTTAGATCCAGTGATCAGAGCAGTGTTTATACCTCAGTGGGCAAATTTAAAGCCTGATCATTATTAAGTCAATGCAGAAAAATATAAAAACAATTTATTGTGAAAAACACAAGTAACAAAGCACATCTGTATTGTGATAAATACACACATTCCATATATTCTTTTAAGAAACAACCACAACTTTTACGGTGTAAATAAATATACATCAGAGGCCACAATAAATACAACAGTCTGGAGAACAGCTAATCTTTCTGTCAATCACCTTTCTGTTAAATCACCGCATCTGCAGAGATCGACTTCTAAGAGTTTGCAGTAAGAAAGCTGACGCCCATACTAACACAGGGAGAAGTTTGACTTGTGTGTACTTGTTGACTGTGGTTGACCAAAAGAATCTAATTTTTGAGACATGGCAGGGAGGGGGGAGCATATAAAAACAGTTTTTACTTCACTTATCTGATCTTAGGTTTCACCCTCATGGGAATGAAACTAAACCTGAGCTGCATGCACAATGAGATCCGACATCCAACGGAGGGAGTAGCCATTTTTCAGTCCATAAAAAAAGGAATAAACAACATGTCACATGTGTCATATGCCAAATGAGCCTTACACGCATCGTTTCTCTCTTCTCAGATACACAAGCAGAGTTGTTTTGCTTTTATTGAATGGTTAACTTCGTGCATGTCCCAGCATGTTCAGCTCAAACGGGGGCAGAGAGTCTGGCAGTGCTGTCACTCTGAGGCAATATGAGGGCAGGCTCTCCGATTTGACAAACACAACTGGAAGACTCACAAACCTGAGCCACATCATGAAGATCTAAAGCCCGGTGTTGTGCACAGTGATGCATAATACTATTGTGGAAGAAACGGAAGCCCTCGTCCAAGGCTTCGTGTCTACAAATTATAAAGCTATTGTATATTTTAAATTTTGACTCAGCGTCGCAAAAGAAAATCACCTTCGGAGTTTTGAAACCACTGATTTAGAATAATAAAATATGACCAGTTCAATTAAGGTCCTTCTTAATACTGAGTAGCACCGGCCCCACGTTTGTTCAATCATGAGTCACAGTGAAAAAACTGTAAAACAGTTTTAAACTGTGTTCAAACCTCATGTTTATTTCTATCTTGTCTTTTGTTCAATAACTGATATTTTAACTGAATGTTATTTTTCGTCGTAAATATTTTCTCTCTGTAGTGCTGAAACTGCAGTGGCTCTGATCAGATGCATGGTGAGATTATAATAAAACAAAAATAATATATACAGTACATAGTGATTAAATAAACGTCTCAAAATCATCCGGCAGCTGAAGTAAGCTTCTGTGGATGTAATGCGAGATAGCAGTACATACAGTATGCATACAGCATATACACAGTATTTGTGTATCGCTGCTGTCTGTGGTCAAAGGAGACCAACTACACTGACAAAGGCCTCGTGCTGATCCAGATGTTCGTGAGGCTGAGACATTCACAGCATAAAAGACGAAAAGTAGAGAACTGGAATAGAATTTAACAGGATATTTGAATAATTATGAAAACTGGCCAGTGAACAAACAAGAATCAAAGACAGGGCATTTGTGACTAGTTCTGTTTTTTCCCTGCTTGGACACACTGGTCACTTCTGAGAATAATACAAATTTAAAGAATACTTTTTGGTTTGGATCACTTTGCCACATTTGAAAAAGAAACTGACAATAAAGACCAATTAATTATGAAAACCATGAAAGTACGCGATCAAACCTGTTTTTTCTCAATATGAGATATATCAGGTCAAAAACTGATCATGTTCCACAAATGGACAGAAATTAAACTATTTCATTATTCATATAAAAAAAGTGCATACAGCCCAAACAAATGAACACAAAAGGTATGGTAACGACGGGCACCACCAAGTGGTAAAATCTTGTAACTACAAGTAGAGATCAAGGGCGGGGGGTGGGGGGGCGACAGAGGTTTACCTCAGCCTCAAGACTGTGCAGCATGCTTGTACCCGGGTATAGTTTGTGAATACTGATTAGTGCGTTGTGCACCATATTTAGCATAATATTTTAAAATATTTACAAAAACTCTATCCAATACAATTTAAAAAAGACTCTCAGAGTTAATAATAAATGTTAATAAAAACAAAGGATAATGAAAGAATCGATTAAATATTACTGTGCAGGAGAAATACCATTAACAGCTTGTCCCTTATAGTGCACATGTATAAGCTGAGTACACACATGGACTTGTACCTTCCTATGGTAATTGTCCTTCCTTCACCTTCCTCTTTGCTCTACTTCAGGATGTTCCTCTTGTTAAAGATGCTCTTCAAGGTTTTGTTCATGTAGAAGGGGCGAGTCCGGGAGCCGTCATTCACCTCCAGGTCCCACACTATGAGGCAGCAGCAATTTAAAGTTAAAAAATGACTCGGCATTTCCAATCATCTCTGCACTTTGAAAATGCAATGGACAATACTTCAACCATTTATGTTTATTCAAAAAAGTTATTCACATTTGAATTGGATTTCATCAATAAAAAAAATCGTCCTATACAAAAAGAACACTGAATAACCTCCAGACAGATGTGTGTATTATACTTAGTATTAAAACAGCACTACATCTGAACCATCCAATAAAAAAAAAATACCAAAAATGGCTTTGACATCCTTTTATAAACTGTATCGCAAAGGTTCCTGGTGTTCTAAAACCACAGAGTAAGAGGAACATTTTATTTTTTTTCCCACAACTAGGCACATAAACTAGTGGCTGCATTCAGAAGTTGCCTGAAAACTGTCAGGTTCAGTTCAAATTTGAAGCAAAAACCATAAAATATAAGTCTTGACCTCCCACAAAGTCTCTGCCTGGTTACAGTACATCTATGAGCATAATGGAAACGATTGCGACCTTTTAGAGAAGAAGAAGAGAAAAAAGAAGAGAAACCTGTTTTGTCAGTGCAGTATACACACCATTTTGGATTTGTGTGTTTATGTTAGTATAAATACATTGGATCCAAAAAAAATTATAAAACCAATGGTAAACATCAACAGCCAGCAAAAGAATCATGCTTGGCAGAAGAAGTAAATCACATGGTTCTTTTCCCACATGTGAAAGTGCATACAAAACATGATTTTACACGAGAAGACCAAAGTGCGACAAGAGGGTGCCCCATTAAGTCCATCACTTTCAGCGATGCCTTACGCCATAGTCTATCAGTGGCATCTGTACATGTTAAGGTCCTCATGTATGTTTGGGTAAAAATGCTCATGGTTTTTGTCTCTCAGTCTGTGCATCCGTCCTGCAAGTTGACAAGTATCCTCTCAGTAAGGCAGAGGTCAGCAGAAAACAGGGAGGAAGAGGGAAAAAAGAACAAAAAGCATGGCAGAAAAAAAGGCAAGTATCTGAGTTGAGGGTTAAGAGAGGAGGGAGTCAGAGGTCTATTTCGAGTCCCTCATGCCTTTTCTGTGAGGAACTTAAATAAAAGCATGTCCTTTCATGTCCTTGTCATCCCAGAACAGGCTGGGATGTATCTGTTTTGATGTTTAGCCCTACAAACATCTGGACCCTCACGCGTATAGTAGATATGGAGAAGCGAGTGAGAGCGTCAGCAGATTAGTATCATGGCTGCACGTCGCTCAGGAGCAAGTGCGTGATTTGGCACCCTCTTCTCCTTTGCGCAGGATCTTGTGCAGGCCAGGAGACATATAGTAGGGCCTGGAGGAAGAACCATCATTCCTCTCCAGGTCTTCACCTGAGGCCAGGTGCACAGGAAACGAGGAGTGGGAACAGCACAGAATGACAGTCAGGAAGACAGAAAAAGGTTTAGTTGAGATAAATAAACGCAGACATGCAAGAAAGACAGTGCAGAAACAGCAGGAACCAGGTAGAGTCAGTATTAAATAGGGAAAGAATTATGTTTGCCTGCTGACAGAATATTTGTCATTTAATCTTTATGATTTAGCAGCGTTCAGTGTAAGTAGTCACAAATCTCACTGTGTCCTGTAAGAAATAATGAGCATACTTACAAAAACACAGGAACAACGTGTCCACGCACATGGCATAGACATTAAAAAAGCCATGTGCAATCATGTAAGATCCAAATATCACCGTCTGAAAAGAATCAATAGTTCGCAGTCAGTATGCTTCGCATTACCGTCAGCAGAAAAAAGAAAAAAACAAGATGTAATAAACACTTAAGGAAAACAGCAGTCACTTAAAGTCAGTATGTAAGAGTCTGGATAAAAATCAATCTTGGACTGTCAAAGTTACCTGCTTCAGTCTTGGTTCTTATTGTTCTTATTACACAGCACACATTCCATTATTTCTTACCAGAACAGGTACCCAGTAGTAATTTAGTGATGGCACCTCTTCCTGAAAAGCTGGTATTTTATGTGTGAAGAAGAAAAAGGCAAGGACGCCTAGAAAACAGCAAATAACAACAAGCAGCGAGTCAAAAAACATATATTAATTTATCTTATTGGAACACACAATCTGGCTACACAATATGCAGTTCAATAAATGATTAATTAGTGAAAACATTAAACAAATAGTTCTAAACATACAATACATTTTAAAACTCAACAAAACTGTGAGGACATGTGATGTGCTCATAGCAAAAATGACTAAGTGAGATGCCTTATCATCGTCCAGGAGGACAGCTGTCCCTTCTGCTAGTTTTCATCTCTGCCACTGTTTATATCACTTTGCAGACTGTGGGCGACGTGAAACTTACCAACACTTCCTGTAATAAGCAGTTTTCCCAAGAAGAGCAGAAAGTCTGTCACCTTGTCCAGGACAGCCACCCTACAGAGAGTGAGAGAAACACCAGAGGAGAGGAGAACACATATGTACAATTAATAATTATAATTACACGAGATGATTAGGAAAAGAAAGTGCAGCTGGAAAAGGAAAGTCTTAATAAAGAATGTTAAGACACACTGAAAGTGTAAATCACAGTTTCAAATTCACCTGCACTCTGATCCTTTTTATAGATGTGGAGCTGACACACAAATATAACAACAAACCTTACCGAATAACATTTCTCATCAAAAGGAAGAAAGCATCCTTGGAGGAGGTGCAGAAGTTCTTTCCATATATTGCCATCTGTTGGAGAAAAAATATATACACAGAACTCAGTAAGAGCAATCAAATGATGAGGTACAAGCAAATAAAAGAAATGTACTACAATTTGCCAAGCATCTACTCTGCAACTCACCATAATGTAAGCATTTCTGTTTATAAACTTTATGAAATGTTCCAGGCACCAGAAGCAGCATCTGAGGCAGCAGAGCAGGTATCGAGCACAAGCATTATGAGAACCTGGGAAAATGTCAATCAACACCATCACTGTTAAGATAATTATAACTGCGTGAAAGAGTGGAAGTGGAAATGTTCTAAGGAGTCAGAGCGAACCTTTCAGTTTGTGATCCAGATACTCAAGAACAACTCGGACCATCTGCACCACAGCAACGATCAGAGAACCAAAGGCGAGGGAGCCTGTGTGGTAACTGTGGCAGGAGATAAAGACAAATATTAATACTGACATGAATACTAATTAATTGATAAATCAAAAAACAAGGTTACATTTACTACTTGTAATAAAAATGGTAACATATAACAACAACAGTAACAATAATGATAATAATAATGCTTCTCCATACCGTATAGCTCTGCTAAATGAGGAATAGAGTGGGCAGGCTGGGATGTCATTTGGCTTCTTCAGGGCCCAGTAATAGGAGGCGAAGGCCCCAGCGAGGGTGCACTGGCCCAGCGCAATGGTAAAGTTCACCAGCCAGAGGAACACGAAGAGATTACACAGGTGAAGGACTAAGATGTAGCGATGGTACACACTCTCCCCACCATAGAAGGCGAACATGCACTGTGACCCGGGGCAAACTTTGGTGATATTGGTCTGATTGAAGGTCTGAAAGAAAAGAAGATTATTAAATCCTGATGTGACAGCAGGACTGATTTTTGTCACTCTTGAATTATCCCTTAATATTTACATAAAGAGTGGGACCTCTTCTACTGAAATCACTATGTTGCACATCCACCTTGACAGACACACTGTATCAATAATCAGCTGGATGAGTTTTGTTCCCCTTGCATTTGAAAGCATTCTTTCTCAATGACAGCAAGGACACTTCAAATTTCCAATTTGCAGTACAAATATAGTGTGCTTGTTTATGACTAAAAGGCTAAGTGACATTGACAGTGTTTTCTACAACAATCCAACGATTCACTGAAAAATGGATGAGCTGCGACTACATTCATGCAATACAAAACGTTTGACTCTGAGTTGAATGAAGGGAATAAGAAGTGCTCTCACATCTAATGTGCTCAGTGATGCAGATGTTGAAACTGTGCTGAAACCTACTGTGTAATTTAGGACACATTTTCTGTAAAAATCCAAAGGATCTGATATTTATGCACCCACCAAAAAGCCTTGCCTCAATGTCTCTGTTCAAACAGACAGGGAAAATATTTCTTCAATAAATGAGTTTATAAATTTATAAGAGCATGGAACTAACCTTTGGATTGCATGTGAGGTTTGCATACATGCATTTATCATCAGCAGGAGTGACCTTATAGACTGCATAACCAGATGATGATAAGAAGCTGAGGACAGAGTTGTCAAGGGAAACACACAGAGACATTCTGAGCACACGGCAAACAGAACCTTTAAAAGCAAACTACTGCATCACAAGCACAAAACAATTCATCAGAGTCTCAGTTAGAAGGATACACTGCTGTAACGGCCCAGTAAGCAATGCAGATGGCAAGAAGGAAAAAGGTAATGACAGGGTAGAAGAGAGTGGACATGATGTATCCAATGGCCCTACAAACAGCAAAGATCAAATATGTTTATTGTGATATTGTAAAGCCAATATGTGTATTTAATTTTTTGAGGGGTCATCAAAGCTTATCTTACTTGCTTCCTTCCTTCAGTAAAGCAACAGCGATCCGCAACCTTGTCCTCAAAAAGATCAGCATGATCACAACAATGGCCTCGATCACCGAGAGTGCAATCACTACAAAGTAAACGCAACATTTAGAAAGTGTCAAAGTCACACTACTATAATGGTCAATTGTTTAAAGGAGAAATCGGAAAAAAGCTGAAAGTGAAGGTATTGAGGTAGATGACAACATACTGAAGACGAGCCACGTCTGGCTGAGATGAAGGTAAACACTGAAGTCTGTGTGAAAGCCGATGTCAGAGATGGTGACATTAGCTCCTGGCTTCCCGCTCAGAGAACTGTATTCCCAGTAGCAGTGCCAGATACCTGATAGATGAAGAGAGAAAGATTGACAAATCTAAGACTAATTTAAAACCACTGCAGTTTGCCTGAACAACAAGAAAACTCACATCGACATAAGATCAAAGTAAAAAAATGTGGACAAAGTCTCCAACGTCTATGCTAAGTGTAAAATAGCCCCTGGCAAAGTGGATAACCATCTATGATGCATACTCACCGTAGCCGACAGCAGTGATGACACCAAACACAATGAGCCACAGGAGCACACAAGCAGTGTAGCGCAGCAGCAGGATAAATAGCAGACTGACTGTCATGGTTATCACCAGACCACTGCAACAGCACAAACGCATACAAACACATACATGATGGGAAATGACTAGTATTTTCTAATAAACATTTTCAAAGTAACATATAGATCAAATAATATCACACGCTTTTTCACAATGGATACCAGGCAGACTTTATTGATCTTTTCAAATTCAGTTCACTTTTCAAGTTAACTTGCATATAAATGGGACAATCTTTTTAACTTTCTTAATTATTTTCAATCACTCATTAGCTTACTGTTAGAGAAATCTCTTTCACCAAAAAGGAAAACAGAAGGTACAAAATGAAAAAAATGCAGCCGTAGCCATTCTTACATGAGGATCCAGCACCAGGAGTTTGCATAATCCTCTACGATCTTCATGCCAACTTCTTTGGCACTGAGCAGACTGGCGATACCTCTGCGGCAGAGTAAGGCGATGAGATAGGAAAACGTTGGAAAGAGGAGAGGTGACAAAAGACAGATCTTAAGAGATTTTGACAGGTTTGTGTCACTGAAGTGTTATTGAGATCCAGCAGTAAACCCTGCAATATGGTGAAAAATGGTATGGCAGCACATCTCTAAAAGAGATACAGGGGAGCACCTAGTGAAGAAGCATATAATGTAGAATATACTAGACCAAGAAGCGTTTTACTGTTCATAGTACAGGTGTGCACAAAAGCATCAAATGACGCAATCTACCTAGACATCAGTGTATGTAAAGAACGCCACTAACAGGAAATGGGCTCTGACGCAGAAACGTCTACATCTACAAACCTGAGCGGATGAATCTAAATGTTAACATGAGGTGGGATTAGGCGGCACTGGATCGCTAAATGTCAGCTTCTCATCCCGGGTTGAAAAGGTTCATCTACCTCGGCACTAACAGAAGGGAAAATTCATGACTGATAAAAGTCATGACGTGACTACAGCAAAGTTTGACCGCATTGCCCTATAACTTAGATGAATCCCTGAAGTACAGCCAGAGGGAGGGATAGAGGACAAGCACACATTTGTATGGGCCAGACACATCACTGAAAGGAGTTCTGGAAACAACCTTACGGCAATGAGTCCGAATTCGGCTGAGTAAAGGTCATGGACACCCTGTCTATATCCAGGAGTTTGGTTCATATTCAGCACTGCAATGCAAACGCTCATTCATACACGTGACCACCAGAGGGCACTACATGACACAAATGTATTTGACAAAAGCTTGTTTTTACCAGGTTGGTATCTGACCAACACAGTTCAGTTACTAATATGTCCGATTTTCCCTTCCCAGTTGCAGGCAGAGGGATGCAGGACCACATTATTCATGGTGAACAGAACTGGTAAAGGGTTAGTCGACACAAAGCTACTGGCAGCATCGGGGTTAAAAGTTAAAAAGGTAAAATAAATTGTGATTTAGACCTTTCTGCTCCTCGCTGCATAGCGGTTACCTGGCTACAAAAAGAAAAGCAATAAAGGCGCATTACTTTTCCAGGTGATTCAGAGCAAACATAGCTGATCACTGCAAAAGCAGAATCATGTATATTTAGAATTTCTGCTTTAAAATACATGAGTTTTCTGCTTAACCAACCTGTGTCATCTCAGCCCATTAAGATGTTGACAGCACTGATTTACAAAGCAGCTGTTATAAGCTTGTAGGGAAAGCTGCACTGTCATGCAATAACCATGCAAATAAACTTTGAATGTGACTAGACACATTCCTGGGCATCAGAGATATGCCTACATGTCCTACCCTGTAATATTTGTCCAAACCTCTTGTGGTGTAGCGCTGGCATCCCTAGTGACAGTATAACAGCTTTTAAACAAATTATTTTACACTGTATATTATTATTATTGTTATTATTATTATTATTATTATGAGCTTCATTTTACCAGAGGAAGAATTGCATTCCTCATTCAAGTGTACCATGTGTGACTTTTTACTTGTGTTACTAAAATGGTCTGTCAACCTGAAGGACTTACTTGGCAGCATCTTTGAGGTCGCTGACACTTCTTTTGTTATTGTCACCATCTTTGAAGATGGTCTGATTGGCTACAGTTAAAATTCCATTTCTTGTAATGAAATCAGGGAAGCACCGCTGGAGGACTGGAAAACAAAGACGTTTTTCTATGGAGATTTGCCAAACACTCATAGAGAGGTATTCTGTGTCACTGTGAGTTACATTGTTTCATAGTCACTTACAAGGTCTGCTTGGCACAATCATAGACGGGCAGTCTTCATGTCGTATGACTTCTACAGCTGACTGAAAAGGAAATTAAGGAGATGAAAAAAACGACTGAAAAACATTGCTCTGTCACTCATTAGGAAGAGACCAGGCTTTTCCATAACTGATCTTTACATTCCCAATGTGTTTACCACAATAATAGTTTCACTTTTCAGAATAATAACATTAAAATCACTCTGACTGAAGAGGACTCGAGACTCAGATGTGACATCCTGTCTGATGTAACACTACCATACTTGTGCTGACGTAGGATGAGGAATCAGTGATTCAGTTCAAACAGTATGAGGTGCTCCCACACGCCACCTCACTTTTTCTGATCTTTACAGGGCATCACGCTAACGTCACTGTCACTGAACTGCTGCCAGCCAACAGAACTGGGTTGCGATGTGCATCAGTAGCTGCCAACTCACCTCCGTCTGTCTCTCAAAGCATTTTCAAATGAGCTCTTCATTATTAAATAACTGTGAAGATAATGTTAATCCTGTGGAGCTATACTCGGATGGGTTTTTTAATGAAATTTTATTAAATCAAAAAGTGTTTCAACAACAGAAACAATGGTCTAAGTGTGCATATGTATCTTTACTGTGGCACCAAAAAAACTGAACTGACCTAAACATACAGATACAAAATACATCATATTAACTTTCCTCACCTTGTGCCCTTTATTGAAACCTGGCTTGCAGAATTGTTTGTAATATTCCCAGTTTTTGGTATTCCAAGCATCCAGGAGGGTAGCAAATCTGTCAGGGCACTTGGAGACACAGAGCTGGAGGAGGCAACACATCAGCTTAATGAGAAAGCCCATCAATCTTGCATAATCAAGCATGGAGAATAGTGGAAAGCATTAAACAAAGCATTGCTAGAAGGAATCCTTCAGAGTCTTACCTGGGTTGTAGGGCACTGGAGGTTAATTAAAACTGTAGGATTGGCACATTTCAACATGTTGAAGTAGAATAATATGGCTTTGTTTCTGTGGAGACAAATGATAAGGACAAGGTGAAGAGTCAGAATAGAGATTCAGAACAATGAGAAATTAGTTCATTACCTGTGCACATGCACACGCACGCACACACACACACACACACACACACACACACAAGTGTAACTACATTAAACATATTACTTATATATATAAATATAAACTTATATATAATATATAAACATATAACTGATACAAGTATAGAAAATAGAAATGCACACCCCCCCCCCACACACACAATGGACAATGTGGAAGGCTTGCCATAATTAATCACAAATCAACCCGATGTACTGTGGCCTTTTGTGTGCTCAGAGATAACAATGGAAAGTAGAGAGACAAATTGAAGAACATAATTACTCCGGTGTGCAATTTCAGGAAGCAGATATTTTTCCACTCACGCATTGGGGGTGTTCTTCTGGCCACAGAACTGACCGTGGCTGTCTGTTGGATAGACAACCTTCCTGGGGTCACCATGGATCCATGCTGACAACAGACAATTGTGCTGGTTAAATGTATGGACTTTAAGATCTGAAGCTCGGCACATGTTTTGTCCATGTTGATTCTGGTCAACATGTGCAATACCATCAATACTGATTTTCATACCACGTCTTATCTAATCAATGCCGCTTGCACTTTAAACAGCCATTGTAGTCCCATGTTTATATATATATATATATATATATATATATATATACACACACACACACACACACACACACACACACACACACACACACACACACACACGCACACACACACACACACACACACACACACTTATGTTCCCATAGTTCATCACCATACATCTGTACAATTACTTCAACCTACATAACACGCAATCTTGTTAACAGTGTGAGTAATCTCATTTTATCTCATCTCATCTCATCTCAGGCCTTTCACCTTGCTATTTAATGAATGATTATGCTCAATGTGACACAGAACAAAGGCATTGTTCATGTCCTGTGATTAAAATGATGAAACTGACAAATTATGCAAACCAAAACCTGTCAGTATTTATTTGAAGTCACCTCCACTGTCATTGCTCCTACTCTTTTTATGCAGGAAAACAGCAAGTCTTTTCCTGCCCAGATTGAGATGTGACTACACTGACAACAAGCTGGTAAGGGACAATGAGCACTGACTGTACTGGGACCTAATTTTCTCCATATCTCTGATGTATGCCATTTGTATACATGAAAGATAGAGAAAGCAATTTGGTGGTTAGGTGTGCTGGATGTAAATCAAGATATGATTTTATTTGAGAAAGGGCTTAGAGAAAGTGAGATAAAGGAATGCAAATGAATGACGGACTAAGAGAAAGGAGAAAAGCATAAAGAACAGAAAAAATATAGCAGAGCAAAGGACAGCATCCCAGAGTAAGCTGATGACAAAGACAAAGCAGACTCTCTGTCACAATTAAACAAACTGACTGAATGGCTTCAGGAAACTCAATCTGGAAGGAAACCATGTCCGCTGGTATAAAAAGAACACATGACAAAGCAGCGTCACTACACAGTCCCCTCAAGTCAAGACAACAATCGCCATTTTGTTGAATAACCCACAATGAAATTATATCCATTTAGATAATAGTAAACAAATAGCCCACACTTCACTTAACATTGATTCTACTGGTGACAAATTTTGTCATGTACATTCAGGCTGAGAAGAATTAAACAAGCAATTCACACATGTACAACACGACCAGGTCAGAAGACATCATCACAGATGTGTATGTTCATGTCCGTGTCTGTGTGAGTGTGTGGCTATGTATTTTAAATGAAACTTGGTGTGAACAATGTGTCGAACTCACCCACGGTGCCCAGAGCAATATAGCCGAGGATGACAATGACGAAAATAACACAGCAAACCACATCAGTGCAGCTCCTGGAAAAGAAAGAAAAAAGTGAGAACAAATTTCAAATGTGTTGAAAAAAAAAAAGATTACAAGAGTGAATGTGAATATTCAACATGGTTTAAGTGTTAAAATCTTCTTGATCAAATCTGAATCAAGAGGAAAAATCACATAGCACTGTGTTCACAGGGGGGAACTAGGAATCGGCCTCGCCAGCATAAGAAAAAATACTGTGAGTATTTTGTATTGAACTATTTTGTTGCTGTAATTATGATGTAGTGTAGCTGCTATATGGCAGGTAATTCTGAGATCTATATCTGGGTGCAGTATTTGCTAGCAGGGATGACAAGTTGTCATCTGGATGCAGTTTCTTCACTGATGTAGAGCTACCCACTTTCTAATGAGACTCTGAATCCCCCATCAGAATTAACTGTCCCACAGGCCCAGAGACAGCTTTTTGAACACTGCCTCACTCTTCCCGGTAGTCTCAGTGTGCTAGTTTAAAGCAGCATCTCAGAGGCTCTCACTCCCTCTCTGTCTCCCCCATCTCTCCCATAACAAGCTTTCTTCCCCTCTTCTCCATGCTGAGAGAAGCTGTCAGTCCAGCCCCCTCTTAGTGTTCTCTCCAACCTATTCAGACTGTGAGTACCGAGTCCAGCCTTGAATAAAGCTGAGTTCAATCCAATGCGAAAAGTGGACGTGTGTAAGACATAGACATATCCTCCTGACACCGCATTCTACACATACTGTCTTGACACCTCCATTTCCTTCACTTTTCAGCCATTCTTTGCCTTTCATCCAGGAAGTCCTGCAGCCTTCCAATACATCTTCTTTATAAACAAAATGAAAGCATCCGAGGGGTGATATGCATTCACGCACACATTCACGTGCACACGCACGCACACACACACGCACACACACACACACACACACACACACACACACACGCACACACACACATAGAGGATATCAGCTGAATGATCAACCCATACTAAGGAATAAAAATGTGCTTAAAAAGCTAAAAAAAAAAAAAACCTTGCCTTGCCTAATACATGAGAAAAAAACAGGCAACCTGCCAGAAAAAAACTTACTTTTCGAATTACTAACAAAGGGAGACAAAGGAGTACCATTTTATTTCATTCAAAAAGAGAATAGGTAGAGTTGCCTTGGTTGCCATGGTGATGACTGCATTCGCCATCATTAAATTCCTCTGTATCTTAGGTAGTAGATAAGTAGCTATCACTCAGTCTCACATCCTGGGTGATTAGAAAAGAAGAGCTGAGGGGTGTGAATGTACCGCAGACCTCCCCCTCTCTCCTCTCCTCCACTGTTATGTCACTGTAGATCTGTTATTTTCCGACCTCATTCATTTGCTGCATTACTGAGACAAAGTGCAAACACGACACCATAGTGATGGATTGCAAAGTCTTTTATAGCACACAAAGGTGGGTGTTAAAGGTAAAACGACAAAAGACAGTCAAAACAATTCTGTTCTCTTATGTCACGAAGCAGGACCCCATTACTTGCAAGTGAGATCCCAAATATAGTCAAACTGCAAATTTCAGATCCCCTCTATTTTCACATGCACATATGGGGAAAAAAACTGAGCGGTAGAAGCTCTTTTTCGTGCATTGAGAAACTTCTGCATCAGTGTTATATTTGCAAGGCTGACACCCTGCAGGAGCCAAGGTGACGCAGATGGCAGCAGTGCCACAAAATAGCGTGGGTGCCACTGAATCTGTGATTCCCCCAGACTGTCCCTGCTTTGTAGCAGCCATTAACCGAAAGAGATATTTGGAGGGCCAGATTTGCACACCAGAGGGATATTTCTCATGGTTCTCATGTGCTCAAGTGAAGGAAGAGAGCACCTGATCTGTAGTTACACGTGTTTGTAAGTGTGCATTTACAGTAAACGTTACAGTAATAGTAGGCACTCAATGTGACACCGAAAGTATCTCAGCATTGTATTCTTTTTAGCTTCAGCCATTCTGCATTGCCAATAACGCTGTGTCCACTTTGGTCTGGGCTTGAGGGGACTGCTTAGAAACAGATGCAGTTCATTTAGGCACCGGGCTTGGCAGAAAACAAGACGACCACAGAGTCGGTTCACTCCCAGTTCTCATTAAGAAAAAGCCTCAGAGCCTCAGGAACATCAAAGTATTCTTGGTGCCTTCACCAAGCCATAGCAGTGAAATGGGCTGGAGAGGGTGGGGAGGAGAGACACAGGAGAACTGAAACATGCCTTTACAGCAGCCCGACAAAATGACACAACATAAAAGAGATAAGAGCCTACATCGCCCAGAAAACTACTACATAATAATAAAAAAAAGCTTGTGGTGACACCCTGGAGGGGTTTTGCTTTATTGCAATTTTTTTTCATGGTGATAAAGTCTTTAAACCTAAATTTCAAAAGATCATATATTCAATTTTTGATGAGAAAATCTTCAAGTTGTTGTTTAGATTTTTTTTAAATGCAGAAGATAACACCTGTTATACACCCAGTTATACTTAATTTTTATTGTTGATCATATTCATATTTTGATTCATAAAATTTCACAATTTCATATCAATTTTGATCTATATTCTCTTTTATGATGTTATACAGTATATAAATAACTGTATCAAACAATTAAAATTTGAGGCTCAAAACATTTTTAATCAAACAACATCCTTTTTAAGCAGTATTTTGGATTGGATATATAGAACTCTAGTCCTCATGAGGCTGGTCGAACACTGAGTAGAAATGTTACTGTGCTACTGAACGACAAACAGGAGACATTCACTCGATCTCTGTGATGGTGATATGTGGAATAAAATTTATATTTTCGGTTCATGGTTTATGGTTGGTCATCATTGTGTGTTACTCTGCTATGTCCAGCCATCAGCCTGACTTGTGGTCATTGATCTGTGTGGTGGAGTGGACAGAGCTGCCATCTCTCTGCCTCAAACTTTATTAACCCAACATGACAAATGATCAATCCACCAGTGCCCTCACAGGGGTTCAATCAATACATGTGTAAGATTTAGATGTGCAAACATAATGACTTGTAGTCCAAGGGTCACTTCATGCAATTTTGAAAATAACCAGTACAACCAGTGTCTGAGATTTCTGCTTCACAAGTGATTAAAATTCCACCTATATGATAAAATGTATTTTAAAGGTATTTGCAAACATGTTAATGATAATGAGGTGATGCTGAGTACATGTGTTACCTGTTATGAACGGGTCCTCTGAAACTTGGGTCAAACTTGCGCGGCTCACCTGTAAGACAAACAGGTTAAAGGAGTTGAGCTGGCATGATTGAAGAGTTGATAAAAGACATAACAGTAAACTGCACAAATATCTAGTTCAGCAACAAAGTAAGGAAGAAGATTTTTTTTTTTTTGCATTGCTAGAGTGTGTTATCTATAACAAAGGAAACAAATAAGGCACAAAAAATGACATGTCTAAACATTTATGACCATTAAACTCACACCATACACAAGTGTCGCAAATTAACCTGCTGTGTCTTTCAACTGGCCAGGCCAAACTAGGTTATTTCACAGTGTGGGTCTCGGTAGGACTGGAAGGAAAAGGGATGATCAGACTCAGCCCGAAAAGTAAAAGCCAAAACAATGTTCCTAACAAGGAAACATGATAAATCATTTTAACAACTCTTAAGCCAAATTGCTTATTTGGGTCACAGTGAGGATTCCCCATTTGACCCAGCAGAGTAAATACTGAACCACAGTTGCAAGTACCATAAGTCACCCAAGGGCCTAATTCCGACTGCATGTGCTTGTAGGTACAACAGAGAAGACACATTTGCATTTATCATTGGCCACTTCTTTGGTACCCCATGGTCTGTACCCCAGTTGAATCTATGAAAAACATATCACCATGAACCTATTAATCATCACACATGGAGCGTAGCATCTCCAAGCTGCTGGGCCAGACATAGGGGCAGCATGAGTGGGCCTATCTGCCATCTGCCCATATCCCAAACCGATCCTGTCAGCTGATTAATGCCAGGCCTGCTTCTAAAAGCGCGAGGATGTATTTAATATATGCAAATGCAAATCTAGTTGGTTTTCTCCAAAGTCACATAACTCTATTCTTCACCTTCCCGTGCTTTCACGGTTTCCTCCTTCATCTTCAAGGTACTCAAAAACATTTCCCTGCTGTCGTTCCTCAACTGCAGCTGTAGACTTGTGAAGGATAAAGATGCTGACAGCAAAATAATGTCTGGGAAAGCAGCTAACCCAGGAGGTGTCCTTAAGCTGCGAAGTCAGCAGCAAACATCGCCAGCACCAGAGACTGTGCTTGTATTTAAATGAGTTGGTATCGTCAAAAGACTTTCTTTTTTTCTCTTTCAGTCCTATAAGACGTGTAATAGAGATGGTCAATTTTTATGGCAGATGAAGGTATGCGTGTATTTCAAATTTCATTTGACCTTGTGCACCTACTGAATGAGTTGTTGTTTGACATTGGGTGTAGTTACTGCATTGACCACTTCAAAAATATTTCATATTAAAGCAGTCTGAGCCACTACCCTTCTTTCGAGGTATTTGATACAAGAGATCCCACTTCTTTTTAATTTTTGTGCTCTATTTCTTTTGACCTTACTTTAGCATATTAGTACATCTGTTGGTTGTCACCGAAAGTCACTCGCTTGTGTTGTGTTTGAGGTTGAAAAATGGGGGACGCTCTGATGTTCGTAAAGTGTGTAAATTTCTCAGCCAAGGACACAATGTCAGCAGACCAGGTGCTTACTACAGCACTTGGAGGGCATTGGCATTGAAAATAAGTGCTACCCTGTATTATAAGTGGTCTACAATGCTGAGAAAACAGCTCATGCACAAATACACAACATATCATATACATAATCCAGTATAATAATGCAGGGTAATATGAGCAGTGCTGCCGACTAAACAACCACCACTACAAATCTTAAATGAGTCCAATGCCAAGAACCTAGGTTAGTGACCAGATGTGACTTGAAGACCATTACATGAGGTATAACTTGCTACCTTTTAAAGTCAGCCACTGCACACTATACTGACAGAACTGAACCCCTCTGTTATTGTGAAGCTGCCTCCAGTTTATATTGCAGTGATTGTTGCTACCAAGCATATAGCGTACATGCAATCTAAAAATCATTTAATTGATATTTCTTGATTGTGTGGATATAAAAACACAAACACACATGTCTCTATAGTTCAGGAGGATTACAGAGAAAACAGGTTGGACCATATGCCAAGTGTAAGCTGAATCATACAGACATCAGTGAGGAGAGGACAGATTGTGGTTGCAGGGGTATCAGGGAACAGAGATTTTTTTCAGAGGCATGTCAGTGGTTTCCTGATCAGCCTGTACGGTTGGAAACTGTGGAGCATGCCAGAATGTCCAGCAAGCGGACCATCAGGCAACAAGGTCCCCGTGCCAACTGATAAAAATGGGGTGGTCATTATGTTGATGTCAAAAACAAAAATATTAATAGTGCAATATGACAGTGAGAACAGAACATGTGACTGTACCAAGATTCTCTCCAATAATATAAACAGTTCCCGATATAAACAATATGAATCAACCACAACAATATCTATTTATATGTATACAATATTCAGCCCAGATTTGTGGTTAATCTGGATGACAGACCTCTTCAGTCCGACATAACATTCAGGTGACAGAGAGTGTGCTTACTCGGCTAAGTTAAAATTAGCAATAACTGCTGTTCCTACTCACTACATCAGCCTGGCTACTTTGACCAGACCATTCTTACTACATACTTTCTTCTGGCCCACAAAACAGATTTCTGATACAGTGTAAGAGAGAGAGAGATGAAAATCGGCAGTGATGCACGGCAACCAGCAGACTCTGCATCAGATGACAGCTGTTTGGACTGCACTGCAGTCTGCCAGGGCAAAAGATGAGGCTGGTGAATGGGATGTGTGCTGCTGGATGCAGTCAGGTTGAATGGGGGTTTGTAGTCAACAACATTTGGAAAAAGCCTGGCAGGCATGCTACACAGGGACCGCTAGAGTCTCTGTTAACGCCTGTAACTGCCAACGCCTGTAACTCTCCCCTATTGGTGTAGTGTTGAATAGCATCACTCGTTCTGCCGTGACAAAAAGATTTATGCAAAACACGACAATTATGTTGGGAATCAAAGGCTCTAAGACAATGAAGCTGGATGGGGTGAGAAATTACACATCAGGATTAGGCAAAGGCTTTAGGCATAATCTTCACTCCTCAGCAACAATTGCATGTGCATCTAGTGTATGGATGTACTCAACTGATCAGTTTGAGATCAGGATCTAAAATTGACATTCATATAATAAATATGTTTTGGTTTTATAATAGCACTCACAAAAGATTGAAAAACACTATGACAGTGCGACAGTTTAAGGCTTTAAGATCTGGAAGTGTGTACTGACACTGACTGCTAAAATCGCCCTCAACATGGATGTGCGGGAAAAGAGCCAGTTGTAACAACCCAGCCTGATGTGATAAAACTTTAGGGAAAAGTCACAGAGGCATGTAATAGTCTTATTTTGCACTTTGGGGAGAGACTACATTGAACAGTTATCTCCTGTCAGTAGCTCTATCTCAAGGTTAGACTGCTGAGGGAATTCAAGCATTTTATCTGGAGTCTTGTGAGAGGGAGTGCTTCGGGTGGTCACACACACTGGGATTTTTTAAAAATCATAACAGATTATAAAAATGTTGCAGACCACATAAATTACAAAAGATGTGAAAGCCTTTTAATGTAGCAATCATTTATCTTTTATGTAAACACACACTCGACAATCTGGTTGAGACCTGAGATCTTGCAGAAACTTGTGCGATAAACATGACTTCAGATAATTGGGCCATAAATCAGCCTGATTATGCCTTAATGTGTGGCTAGCCTTTGGTGGCAGGGGACAGATGGCCGTCTCGGGAACACCAAGGTGGCCACCTAATGGGATATACTGTATTATTGGATAGATAGAGGCCATCAAGGAATCCTAGCAATGCATAGAAAAGGCCAGTTTAATGGACAGCACGGAGGCTTTAATGAGTATCATAATATAAGAGCAAAGATAATCAAAGATGACTAGAAAATTTAATTACACCAGTGACCAGTACACAAAAAGCAAAACAGTCAAATATAATTGGTTGCTGTCCCAAGTAAAACTTTTTCTTCAGTTTCTCCATTACCTCTACGCCCCCACCCCTTTCCCACGTTTCCCAGCTCGTCTCTGTACATCCAGTACAGAGACACATAAAAACTAGCAGACACAGGCACCACTGTCCCCTGGCTCCACTGTCCAACACAGGCCTCTTTCATACCACGGTCAGGAAAACAGCTCGAACACTGCAGGTGCTTTACATTGGGTGAGTCGGAGGGCCCACTTGGAAAGCACTTTTTTTAAGGTTTTCATCCTGCTAATTCATTACCATTTCCAAGGTCTAGGGAGGACGGAATGCTATAAGAGTGCATTTTTTTCAATGCTATGCTGGGCTTTGAGAAGTCTGAGACCCAGCTACAAATAAAAAAATTCAGAATAACGATTTTGCTTACCGGGGAAGGCTCAGTCTCTACGTTTGAATGCTGTGTACCATACTGTATATTCATTCATATTTGATGAAAGCACTGGCTTCTGTGAATCCATGTAAAAAAACAACATCACTAACATGGATTTGGGCCTCCGAGTTGTCCTCCACTCTCTATTTAAAAACTAGCAGTGTTACGGTTTTCTTTCGTGACATTACTGATGGATACATAGCATGTTAACAAAACCGCTTCTGTGGATCACTGCCATACGGATAAAAAGGTCAGTAAAGCTGTGAAAAGATAAGACACTACAGGAAGTCATGCGGTAGTCTACGGTTTCAAAGCCGGTTTCACACACAAATACACACACTGAAAGGTTTCGAGAGGGTCATGGTGGGCAGAGATTTACTGGCAACACTTCACTTGAGTCAGGCAGCACTCTCACATCCTACTAACCCCAACACCTCTCCCACATGCGCGGACACACAAATATGCACATATTCACACAAATGAATTGGGAACAGCATCATGATCACGCAAGTCTCCCACACACCCCGTGAAAGGGAAACAAATACAGATTTGGAGTCTAACTCTAAGCTCCAGATAGCTACACTTACTTAAACATATTAAAGACACAGGCAGATAACGCGCACAGTCACGCTTTATGTATCACTCTCATCTTCCCAGCTTTTCCTCTATTGCCCTCCTAACTCCAGAAAACGTGCTCTTATTTTCCCTCCCTGGAGAGCAGTACAACCTTTAAAGTACTCGTCTTTCCGCTGAAACAAGACAACAACATCCAGATCTCTGGTTTAGCTTTACTTAGCACATTCCCTTAGGATCCCCTCAACTATTAGCAGATGTTCAAAGACAGTGTACTTCACATAACAGGCTTGGTATCGCAGTGGGTTAAGTCCTATCTGTGCAGGAAAGGTATTTACTGCTCAGACTTACAGAGGGAAGCAGTGCTAAATGGCACCTCTCTAAAACACAGGGAACAGTGCAACCTGGAATAGGATCTACCCCCCAAGAGGGGAGTTATCATCTTAGTGTGTCAGATGCTGACAGCTAGCCTGCTGCTCTGAGTGGAGAAGTAGCGTTATTGTGGCCGGGGCTTTGTGACCTTGGTTACTTCTGTGGGAGCCTGAAGGCATGTCAGTGGCAGCCTCGAGATTGTGTGAAATGAGACTCACAACTGTGAAACAGCGACAGGCTCATCCAGCTTTGGCCTGGATTTGTAAGGATTTTCAAAAATAAGAAGAAAGAACACGTCTTGATATCCAAAATATGCAACGCACACAGCAAAGTGAAAAAACGTTCATACAGGCATGTAGCTATCACACATTTAGCAGTGCACACAAAATATCCTAGTCTTTATTATTAAAGACACATTTTTCTTAAAACAAGCTCTTTACATTTTAATTAATATTATTCAGCCTTCTCATTTTTAAAAAAAAGAAATTTGCATCGGTGTCTTGAACCTAGCCGTGTCACATTCCTGTTTGGCTACATGGGTACTGGTCAAACGAGATCACACTGATACTTTCATTACTATATAAACCTTCAGTTTGTTATTGTGCTGTGTTGGTGTCTGTGTTTGGCAACTTTCTCTTGCCCCCGTTTTTAAGCAAATCTTAGTTGTTACAAACTGTTTGAGCTGAAAGGGAGAAAAAACATTAATGCAAGAATCTCAATTAGGGGCATAAATGTCACTTACTTAGCAGTTTTAAAAGAAAAGACTATGAAGGCCTGATTTTTGAAGTTGTTTTACTGTCTGTCTACAAATTGGCAATAAAAAAAACAATGTATGAATGCATGTAAATTGCTTTAGTGTTGGATTTACACTGGAGCCTTTAAGCAAATAAAATAAACCTTAAAAGAGCCTTTAAGCCTTTAAAAAAACCAAGTGATATTTTCTTTCAGGTAGGAGGACAATTTGTTTCTAAACCCCTTTATTTTGTCAACAGTAATATCACTTTTCTGCTTGCACACACAATTCTCTTAACCTCTGTCTCTCAACAGGCTGCGTGCATCAATCGTGGGTGAGTGAAAAAGTGTCTAGAACCCTAAAATATGAGTAAACCAGCAGTTCAATGTGCAATTCAATGCCCTTGCAAAACAAAGCGTAACCAACTTTAGAACCGAGTGTCTCTTTTGCTTTAAGGATAATGACTAAGTTGTTTTGATAAAGCTAGCCGCATCATACAACACATTAGGTCTAGACCAAAAGCAATTTCAGGTTCCATTATTCACCTGAGACTCAAAACCTACATCTTACGTGAATGCCGCTGTGTGACTCATTTGTTTTTTTTTTTTTATAAATCTGTCAGTGTCACTTAGCCGTTAATTCATACACAAACTGACAATATTGGTACTGCAAATTGGATACTTAAAGTCTCCTTGCTTTCACGGAGAAACCTACTATACAACTGAATGTCCACTTTCACCGACTAATATATGTCCATTGCTTTTCTCCAGGCAGAAGTGAATCTCTGAAATTATTTACAGACTCACCCCATCATTACTGTGAATAATATACTTCAAGCCCTGACACGGCTATCTCTTGAGAGAAGACGCATGAAATTAGCAGCAAAGAATCTAACCTTGTTAAAAATAATGAGCGTATATATACGCCAACGGTCTGCCATACACACCAGCATGCCATACGGACTAATAAAATGTGTAGCACTGCAGAGTGAACACTGGTCTTCAATTTAAACGCATATTTGCAGAGGACAGTGACACTTTAAAAGCCCAAAATAGCACTTAGTCTTAGGTGCAAAATGGGCCTTTTGAGCCACAGCCTTCCCAGACTGCAATTTCTGAGGAAGAAGCTATGAATGTCTGATTCTAAAACACGTCCCCCAGCTTTCTGTCAAGACTCTGCATTGACTCGTTATAAAAAATGCAGCGGTTAGGGCGGCTGCCCATGTGGAAAAATTTGATAATTAACAGTGTGCCCGACTCAAATTTTCTGTTGTGAAAGGAACTCATATCTAAATTGTTACTTACAAACCTGTCACAGAATGATTATGAATTATTTTCTGCTTTTCTGACTGGCTGAGCATTTCAGCGGTACAGTATGAGCCCAGGGAACAATTGCTTCATAGAAATGTTATATAACATAAGCCTCAAGTGTAAACTTGAATCTCGGATGTAGAGCGAGTGGATGTGAATGATTGAATGGCAGCTACTTTCACTGTCTGCAATCACATAGTCAGAATATTTTCAATTTCAAAACATTTTTCCAATTATATTTACTGAAGGGAGGATTCAACTTCATACAAGGCAAATTCATAATTAATGTTATCATCAACACCCAAAAAATCACATCAGCTCATTTTCTTACTGTCATCTACTCCTCATCATCCTAACATGTCTGCCTACATGGGTTTCTCAGACATACAGGGTGATAACTTTTACAGACGTAGGAGGGTTTTCTGTTGAGGGAAAGAGTAGGGACACTAGAACAAGACAAGCCTTGTGGCTACTGTTGATAAACAGTTGAGTGCCCAGGCAGTGTGGTAAGTTTAGAAAGAACACCTTTTTATATCGTAATTGCATTTTGCAGCAAGGTGGACTGAAATAATCAATAGGACCTCATCATCCTCCCTTTTGGACAAAATCAACTTCAGAAAGTCAGACTGCCAGAAATTAACAGTGCGTTATTGGCAAGTACAAAGGTGATTTTCATTAATGAGCATTCCACATTTAGTCAAATGCAGGGTGTGAAACATTAGCTGCCAACATATTTTGACAACACTACTGGGTAAGGGGTGCTGATGTAGACTTGGTTGAGGAACCAAAATACTCTGAACTGCTCTTCTGCCAAGCTTGCTGATACAAGGAAACCAACAGAGAGCCAATAACTAAAAGAAGCTGACCTAAACAGAGGCAGGCACCATCACTCTATCCTATGATGTACCAGCTCAGTAACTGGACACTGTTAGGACAAAAATTATGTCCCTTAATTAAACTGTCTTGCTGTATGCTGTGTAATTCTGTGCAACTCTTTGGAAAGGACCATTAGAGTTGAAGCAATAAAAAATAATGAAAGTATATAAACAGAATTATGCAAACTTGTATACTTATGAGTAGATATAAATATTATGTTTCTCTCCTCACTAAGCAGTTTACTGATGACACTCCACATATATTCTCTAATGTCAGGTTAACCGTATACTGTCAAGCATACGCTTAAACTTATGAGCTTGCAGTGATGGAGTCTGAAGGCCTCGGTGGTGAGCTGCATGTCTGCAGAGAGCAGCGAGAGCCGACGACAGCTGACAGTTTGCAGTTTTGATTGGCGCAGTGCTGGTGTCATGAGGTCTGAGGGACACGCGGGGTCAGTATGAGGGGAGACACAATAGCTTTCCCCATCAAGAGCTGTCAGGAGCAGACTTGACATTGACTGTGTTACTCTGAGGCTACAGCCCCCGTATCTAATGAGAGAGCCTCTCTGACTGACAGTGCAGTCATAATTAAAGGTGGGGTTAGTTTTCAGCGTGTTTAAAGTACTATTTGCTTACTGTATATTAGCTGTTTCAAGAACCACTTGTAATTCACAAAATAAATTTTATTATCTGTAGAACTTAGCACTTTAGTAAAGATTTTTCCCATTGAAAAGGATCCCTGAGTGGTGGATCAATTAGTCTGTGTTGCACATTACTTTCCCACAAGAGTCCTGCAGTAGCCTGGTAATAATGAAAATAATTAAAACTGTAAAATGAGCACTGGTATTGCATTAAGGGAAGAATGAAATATTGGCTGTACAACTAGCACCAAACTTAATAAGTCACCAGTCTGGTGAAAAGCACCAGTGCAAGCGACTCTTTGTTTCAGATGTGAGATGCTGCTGTCTGTATTGCATCTGGTGGCGATATAGGATTATGTTGTTTCGATAAACATGATTAAGTTAGGCTAATGGCAGAAAATCCACCCATGTATTAAAAACCCCCTCCGTGATGAAAATGCAACTTGGAGACGATAGATTCTTACATATTAAAGCTGTTAACAGTCGAGTTTGCTTTCTTTATTTCAAACCGCAATACCTGCATTGCAGCTGTTATAATAATGTGATTATTCACATTGTCAGTGAGAACACCGGGTGGAAAGTCCTACTGAGAGCACAAGGTGAACAATACAAGTAAGTACAGAATCACAGGCGATAACCGAGAACATGGATCATTTTGAGCCAGGTGAAAAATGAGAAACAGTGACTAATTTCATCATTAAGTAACCGGTTGGGAAATCAAAATCGTACCACTGCTGCATATTTGTTGTCAATTACAGTCAGACATCATTTGGGCTTAAAAATACTAAAATGAGCTTTCAGTCCATTGACAGACAATTCATTGTCATGTAAGTTATTCTGATAACTATATAAAAAAAGACTTTAGAAATAACAAAATAACTGAGGTACGATAATGACAATGCTTTTCAGATGTTATTCTCTCAGCCGAAGCTGCTTCTCTTTGTCTCTCGCGATGAAATGGAGCATCTTTAGTTTTTTGGACTGGTACCGGACCAAAACAAAGGAATGTGATGACATCATCCCGAGTTTTAGTTAATTGTCGGCTGAATGGGTTTTTTTTTCTGATATTTGTTTTGTACCTCAAACCCACGATTTCGGGGAGAAATGTTTCGTTTCGGGTCATTTGCGGCTCTTTGGTTGTCGCTAGCCACATCATAAGCTGTAGCTGTGTGTCTGCGTTTACAACAAAGACAAGTGGAGGAGAGTGGAGACTGTCAAACCAGGTAAACAACACAAAGCGAGGCAATCACGGCAAAATACTCACCGCTGGGGACGCCACTCGTTTTTGTGACAGTAAAAAAAAAACAAAAACACAGAAAATACGCGTGCAGCCATTTCACAATTAAAACGTTTATAACCGTTCAAAAACATTATTGTAGGTATTTCAAGCTAATAGTCCAGTTGTCCTTAAATAGCCTAGTTAGCAGCTGACAGCTGGCTAACGTCCCCGAAAATCACAGCGAGCGGGGGTCACACATTTTTCAGTCTAAAAAAATAAAATAAAAACGTTATAGAGAAAAAAAACATCCGCGTTCACAAACAAAGACTCACCATAGTAAGAGGAGGGGATGTCCGTCTTTCTAGCCATGGCACTCGGTCAGATGGATACAGCACCGTCGTCTTGGTTTTGGAGACCGCATATGAGAGTCGAGGTGAACTGCGGTCGCCTCGGTGCCTTTCAGCGGTGCTGCCGAGGGACAAACACGGGGACCTGGCGAGGACTCTGGCTCCTGGTCTGAGGATGCTTCGACCACGCAGCTCGGCGTCAGTCGTGTTTACAGCCCGACGTCATTAATTATTCCAGAACGGTCTTAAAGGGGCCGCAGCCGCTGCGCGTCACCGGCGCGCGCGCCGCTGCCGCTGGGTGTCCTGCTTTCCTTTGTTGACGTGTGGATGAAAACACGCATCCGCGCAGTGTTTGTGCAGCTTTTCAACTGACACGAAGATTCACATCAGCGACTCGGGGAGAAGGACAGAGCGATCAGACCAGTTACAACACTCTCACTCGAATAACGGCCCAGCTATTATAGTAATTTTAGTGGTGAGGTCTCTGTTCGATTACAATGGAGAAACACTGACCTCATCTGGAGTTTCTGTGACATTGCACTGCCTCCTCTCTGCTGGTGTAAATATCTGCTTCATCCTGCTGCAGCCAAGCCACCACAGCTTGATAGATCAATGTAAAAGGTCTGTAAGTACAGGTTAAATAACATATTACATAAATGGAGTGCAATCCATCAATATGTCATATATGCCCATTGAGCACTACATGAATGCAGTGGAGGAGAAAGAACTACATTACCCATTGGCAAACAAGTAAAAGTGCTGAGTCTCAGAAAGCAGATTACTCTAGTGGAGAGCTAAATTGTTCATTAGTATCATTTTTAGATATTAGGTTTTTTGAGGGTCCATTATAGTGAAATAACATGGATGCCACTGGAATAGATTTACTATTCAGGTGACATCTATGTTCCATTGGCAAAAGTTTTAATAACAGAACACACACACACACACACATAAAGTTCATACTTAATATAGCACAAGCAGAACATTTGATCTGATACTGCGACTGTGGCATCATTAGTGGTTTAAAACAAAGAAGTGTTGTTAGCCCATCTGCTTGTCATTTAGCAAAAATGAGGTATGCCAACAGCTTGCTAATTACACAGTGGAAAGGGTACATAGCGGATACAGTTACATTCTGTGCAGGTTTGCTTTGCAACCTTTTTCAACTATCTGAAACAAAGAGCGTTTACACTCTCTATGTCAGGTATCATATTGCTGTTTGGACAGTGAATTTGATTTTTTTTTTCCAGAAACAGAAGGTGCTCCTCACACAGTCACCCGTCAACACTCTTGCTGCAGTTGCAATCAAACCTGCTGACCCCTAAAATTTAAAATCCCACAAGTTCCACCATAACAAATTGATCCCCAATGCTGTACAGCAGTTGTATTGCTGCATAGTGTGTAATAAAGATACAGAATACACTGGGAGTCTTTTTTTCAATCAACTGGATAAACAGTCATTCTGAGAAACATATTGCACACTGAGCAACAGGACATTGCATTTGTGATTGCTGGGAAGTCAATGATCAGTCTGTCACTATATGCAGTTTGCAGAGGACTTGGACATGAAAACCCAGGAAATAAAATTAAAATTTCACATACTGTTTATTATTACCCTTTTTATAAAACTCAAGGGCAATGTGACAACGTTTAAGTATTAAACACATTGTTGTAATCCTTAAATCTGCAAGTATTTTCCTTGTCTCAGGTGAAGTTGTATCAACACTAATGAAAACAGTGCATTGTGTCATTTTCACATTATTTTTCAGATGGCATAAATGTACAGTTCAGTAAACTGTTTTTTTCCCATACCAGTTTACAGAATATCTAAATAGGCTCCTGTTATTTCAGTTCTACCCCCCCCCCCCCCCCCCCCACACAGACTTCCATTTATATGTAGAGCTGAATTTTAAATTGTATTGATTGCTGTCAAACCAACAAATGACTTGGCTGTATAATAGGCTGTTCCAGAGCTGTTGCTCTCAGAGAGTTGTACTGTATCAGTAAATAACAGCTTAGACTGCTCTAGTGGCTAATTTAAACACAGTTTCACTTATTGAGCTGTAGTCCTGTCTTTTATAAGATAATAAGAGCCCAAAGAAAATCCAATTTTTGTTCTTACATTTAAAAGTACTTATTTTATTATTTATGTATTATTATAATTTATTATTTTTATTTAGTGCCTATTTTATAAAATGCTGTAAAATCTTCATTTTCTGCTGATGTATGATATGTCTGTGCTAATTAAGCACTGGTTTCATATTGTTTTGGATTGGGATGAGGAGCTGCCAATGTCAGTTCATCTTACAAAATGTAGTATTTCCATGCCCCAGTTCATATGAGTTTTGCATTACAACAAATTCTTCAGTATGGGGCTTCAAATGGAAAGCTAATTAGTATAACAGAGCAGTGATGTGAAACCTGAATAAATCTGGGACAAAAACATAAAAAGGAACACAAACCGGACCCACTGCAAGCTTCCCTGAATTTCTTCAGCATCTGTTCCAATAGTCTGGTTTGTTTTTAAGATAAATTACTACAAAGAACATGAAGCACACATTAGAAAATGAACATAGTGATGGAAGTGCCGAGGGCATCTATAAAAAGATCCAGTCCTCGCTTCCCAGGGCTTCCTGACAGCTTCCAGCAAATCTGTCTCCCATGAGGAGCTTCAGCTGCTCAGGCTGCACTGACAAACAGAGAAAATGTATGTTCTGCATCATCGCTAATGTTTCATTATATGGAATGTATAATAACAATGTAGCTCATTCTAATAGGCTACCCTTTAAAGAGCTGCAGTAAATCTTATTATAACTTTGCACAAGATACCATACAGGAAAGACAAGCCAGGTATCTTTATCATATTTTATACAAGACTCACTATTCTCAAAACAAAGCAGGCTGCAATTGTTTCAATCATTGCAGCAAAAGACTACATCTGACCAACAAAAGACCATCTCTCACTCATTCCGACATTTAAAAAAATAATCATCCAGTGCCACCAAAGGACATCTATTTTTACCACTCAGTAACTGAACTTGTGTACGGAAATATATATCTCCGTCTGTGTGTGTGTGAGCTCTCGTTCATGCACCTCACATCACACATATGGAGAAACCATACCATGTGTGTAATCACTAGCGGGTGGAGTCTCAGGAAGCCCTGAAACTGGATTGTGCTGGTGACTTGAAGCGTTTAGGACCATGAGGAGCAGGGGGCTGAGGGAGGGCGTCTCTGTTAGTGAGCGCATGGGAAAAGAGTAGTGGAGCATCATTTTCCTTTGCTGCGCGCTGACACCGGTGAGTGTTGCATGCTGAAGTGTCCCGATGCTCTGTGTGAGAGCCTCAGCCCCGGTATGATGAAGCCTCCATCCGCCAGTGGAAACGAAGGGAAATGAAGATGAGGAGCAGAGTGGTAAATGAATGATGGCATGAATGAGAGCTGATGGGAAATGTCACTGTAATGTTCCTTTGTAGGGAATAAAGACTGAGCTCTGTCATTATGTAGTATTGTGTGACCTACTAGCACTTTGTGGTGTTTTATTATCATCAGTGCCTGTAGACTATGTATAATATTCATTTCAGACAACCCAGCCAAAGTTATTTTTTTCTGCATGGGTGGCTAATGATTATACAAATTCAGCTGCCTAATGCTATTTTTGTACTTATTATTGTCGAGCACGTTGAGCACATGCGAGGGGCGCTGCTGATATTTAATTTGCAGTCTTGCATGAGGAAAGCACAGCTGTTATTACTGCATTGTTTACGCTTTGAATGCTGACATTTAAATGGCGCTTGCACTTCTTATGACCTGATAGTTCTTGGTGTAAATGAAGTGAATTGTCTGACTCACGTGTTGTTTGTCCATGTTTTTCTTTTTAAACTTGTATGTTTCTTTACGTCTCTTAGTGCCAAGGGGTTAGTGGTATCATCATCGTCACCATGGTTACCAGCTTTGTGCTGGTGTACAACAGCAGCTCCGGTGACAGATCATCTTCCTCATTAGCATCATCATCATTACCTTCCCGCCATTCAGGGGCTCCTGGTTCATCCACTAAAAAGCCGCTGCGACTGCTGGTATCAACACTTGAGGGGTACACAGGTGTCATGGATCATAAGGTAAACTTGCACCTTATGTGCACTGAGAGATAATCTGTCTCACACTATTTCATCTGATTGTGTCTTAGTGCACATGTCCAAACGTGCATAAATGTCCCACTCACAGTTATTGTAATCCCAAGAATAATTTTCTTGACTTTTTAAAATAATTTTCCACTTTTTCCCCAGTCAATCTCTGCAGCTGGGAATTAGAATTCCTGCTGTGCGTTTGTACATATTGCAATCAGGTGGGCTCTTGTGTTGAGCACCTAGTCCTCAGCAAGAGCAGTGATTGCTGTGGCACTTTGGCACATATGTAATACAAACTGCACCTACTCTGTATTCCTCTGGCATTTAGGTACAGCTAAGAGACTAGCATGTGAATGTGGGGGTCAGGTTTGAATCTACATTGTATTGCTGGAGCATCAGTTGATGTGGTGTGTGTTTCAGGTGGAGAATTAATAATATTGTGTTTTATCTGTGTAATTTTTTACCTTCGATTCTTTCAAAACGAATAGAATGTTCAAGTTTTTGTGTACAATTGTGCATAAACCAAAAAAGTGTATAAATAACGCTATTGTAAGTTATTTTTTAAATTTTCCTTTTTACATTTTGAGTGCAGCACACTAACCAAGGATTTGCCCTAAATTGGGTTATTGGGAAAAGTTTCCCAATAACAACATTCTGTGATTTTGTCCCTTTTAAGTCTAAGACCAAGTGATCTAGTCAGATTTCCAAAGCTTCATTTTCTGAGGTAGGATACGTCACTTCTTAATTCATAATTAATGTGTCCACCTTGAAATATTTACTGACAAAAGTGCTTAAAACAGGATGTGTTTCTACCAGGTCTAACAGAACTCACCGGAATAATCTTTTAGTCATACAAGTACCGCAATCCTTGTTACTGTAACGCAAAGCCATATCATTCATCACACCCAGTGAAGTGTTGCTCAGATAGACAGGTCATTCAGACAGCCAAAGCAGAGTGGAAATAACACCGCGTTGCTCAGGCAGCACGGGCCAGAAAAGGATCTGGATGAAATCAAATATCTTGGTTACAGTTCAATGGCCACGGCTTGGTGATCAGTCACATGAAAATGTGCAAGCACCATTGATTTGGAAAGAGGTTTCAGTGCTTCAGTTTGGGATTTAGTTTCTTTTCCTGGCACAGGCACATTAATATTTACAATGTCTTCTGACTGTCCACCGTCTCGCGGTTGACGGTTTCGAACTGTGACATTTTCATCATACCTCTTAGTAACACTGCTGCTACTATCTGCAATCTCCGACAGAGCCAGGCAATGACAGAACCAGAGGAGACCTGCTGTAGGGTATGTGCAGCGGGTGGATCAGTCTATTCCCTTCTGGGTCATTTGAGGTCTGCTGGTGCTGCTAGAGGGAATCTTGGCTTCAACTATAAAGCACACACACATATACACAGCCATGCAGCACTAGTATACTCAAGTATAGCAATCAGGGACAGGAATGCTTGAAAATGCAAGGATAGTTCAATCTAATGTGCTGGATCTTGTTTATGTGCATTTCGTGTTTGCATGGGTGGTAGTTTCATAAATGGTGGTGGTGGTCTGCGGCTGTATGGCTCATTTATGTTTCACCCGAGGGGTCATAATACCAACCAGCACACATTAATCCGTGTATCTTGCTTCGTTTTTTTTCTATGACAGGCTACACTAATCAGAACTGAGTAGATGCTTTCAAAGACCTGCAACTATATCCACACACACGTTATTTGCCATTTCTAATGTATGGTGGATTTCAGTTAAATGGGCCTTTATGCACACGAATCACATAGACGATGTGGACTGTGTCGGCCTATTATGGGCAATACCTTTCTCTTCATTGACAACCTATACTGTAGTCAACATCAGAAGGTGTTATTAGAAAGACAGGTATGCAGAGAATAATGACCCTCAATACAACAAACAACTATAGACTGTATATGTTTATGCACAGCGGCTGCTTACAATAACAGGCACCTACTGAAAAGACAGTCATGCTTTTGCAGGATTACTTAAATGATAAATCCCCAGGACGTGGCAAAACAGATTATGTTCTCAAGCGTCATCCTCAGGGTGAAATACAGCCCGATTCCGAGTACAAAATGCTGTGCTTTCATTTTCATTCTCAATACCTATAGTGCTGGTGGGATGAGGTGAACAGCCGGAGCCAGAAGCCAGGAACATTATCTTTATTTCCAGTCAAAGCCCAGACTAGCTCAACCTTATTTCACATTTCTCCATATCTCTGCTTCTAATGAGGCTCCATCCTCGTCCTCATCCTCCCCGCTCCCTCTGTCTGAGGTTGACTGTATGAAGGAGAGAGAGAGTACAGACAGGCCTTGATTACCGCGCCTTTACTCGCAAGCCGAGAGCTGACAAAGTTTAGGACTGCTACTCCAATGTGTGCCACCAGGATTGGCTTAATGAGATGTCAGCTGTCGGGTGGGTTTCAGCGTAATTAATTGGCCTCTGAGAAGAGAAGGCAGTGCTGATCGGTAAACCATCACACTGCAGAACAGGTGCCACTGAATCTACGCTCTGCTCTCCGCTGAGCCATTAGCCTAATTCCATACGTGTTGTGCAGTTACCAAACGATAATGATCGACATCTAAATAATTTGTGCCTGCGAGCAAATACACCACTGCTCCTACCACAATGTGTGACATTAAAGGGGCTAATATACATATCTCTGCAGGATTCGTTAAAAGTAAGAGTAAAAGGGTAAGATTATACACCAGCCCACCCTTTAAATCCGAGGCTGATCATAGTAATAGGGCCATCGTCTCATTTTCTTTCAGCGCTTTGCTTATGATTAATCTCTGACCTCAAAAAGTTCAACACCGAAAGTCATTCTCCTCTCAGATCAAGCCCCATACTCTTCTTAATATCAGAGGCTGACTGATGGGGTTTGATCTGAAAGCAATTATGATTCTGAGGGCTCCCCTGGGACGTATTTAAGCAGGGCCACACTGATGAGTAGTTTGAATTCAGTGTGTGGGCTGTAATTGACTGGGACCAGAAATAGAGCAACACTCCTAACCTACTTCCACTGCTTCTGCCTCATGATGCTATATCCTTTGTGTAATCCAGACGATGTCTCGTCAGAAGTCACTGCCCCATTAGGTGGCGCCTATTCGCTAATCCTGAAAAGCTTATTTTCTAAGGGGTGATGCATTATTGATTAAGGTAGATGAACTTCTGTTGGCATGATAAGGTGCAAACTAAGTCCACAGTGCAAATGCAAGGCCAATTATTAACTGCCTGTGATATGAAGTTGATTACTCACTCCTTCATTTATTTATACATTTAACAGTTAACAGTCTGTGGTCTGTTCCTTTCCCTTCCTGAAATATTCTGCACCTGATTCTCAAAGGCCCTCTCACAGTGATAAACAGGATGTCACGTGCTTTCCCCAGCACCAGAAACGTAGGCATTGCACACAAGCATCAACTGCCTTTTACTAGTTGAACGCATTCTGATGACAGAATGTGCAGTGAAGCATTTCATTCACTGCAGCCTACCGGTTATTGAGGCATGCAGTGGGGTCTGAGTACAAACACAAACATACAGGAAATAGAGGGGAAACAGCTGGTTTCGAATCTAGACACTTTTAGACAGTTGCAGACTCTTCCCAGAGAAACGTGATTGTATTACATATCTAGGGCGACATCAAACTCTGAGAGAGAGAGAGAGAGAGAGAGCAATCATTCAGTGTGGAGTCACAGAGTTGGTGGGAGTATTATAAATAAAGCAGTGGGAGCAGCACAGCCTGTGGCTCTGGTAATATCACCTACACACACACTCACCGACACACACGCATTTCCACCATAGAACCTGATGGGGTGTGACGCTCAGGGCACAGTTCAGAATGCCAATAGCTCTCTATTAAGGCTGGGAATAATTCATGTGAAGAGTCACTGGGCTTTTGCTGTCGGGTCATTCAGTCTGAGCTCCCTCCTTTTCAGCTGAGAAAACCCGGTTGGACACAGCAATATGAAAACCTGCTCGAACCATAACAGCCTCACAATCACCTGTATACTTCTATGTTACAAAATAGACATATGTTAACTATCTACACACACCATCGGCTAATTAAAGGCTTTCAAATGTCTGCAATTAAAAAAAGGTTCTAGTGGCATAAAAACAAAACTATTGCATTGCAAGGTCCTACTTGCTTGATACTGTGAATTTGTTCGCAGACTGCCTACACAATGTAAGAGCTGTAAAAGCTATGATTTCTGACCTCTGACCTTTCACCTTCACAGTCTTTAAAGATGCACTGCAGGACATGCGCCCTGGTGACCAGCTCAGGTCAGCTGACAGGAGGCAAAAGGGGCGACGAAATCGATCGCTCTGAGTGTGTCATCCGCATGAACGACGCTCCCAGCCAAGGCTATCAGCGGCACGTTGGCCGGCGCACGAACCTGCGCGTCGTAGCTCACTCCAGTCTGCAGAGGGTGCTGCAGAGCAGACAGGAGTTGCTCAACGTGAGCCAGGACACAGTGTTCATCTTCTGGGGACCAAGCAGCGGCATGAGACGGGATGGAAAGGGCCATGTTTACAACAATTTAAGGCTGTTGAACCAGTTACTGCCCAGACTGAAAATGTACATTATTTCTCGCAGCAAGATGCTTAAGTTGGATGAACTATTTAAAAAGGAAACGGGGATTGACAGGTAAATTTAAACACCACAAACGGGTCAACACTCTCACACATACACAATAATTTGACTACATTTGGACTCTTTCAAAAACACAACACTACCACAGTGAGTGAGCATTAATTAGTGTGATGGAGGGTAAAGGGAGTGGACTTATTTCCTCAAGCAGTATTGGCCGCTCCGCAGCTTTAGGATCGATAGGGAACGAAGTGCCTTGGCTGTCATGACGTGCTCCATTTAAAATAAAATACTTGTCCCATCTCATGTTTAATTTAGAATAAAATATTATTGATGTAATTCACATGGGTGGATAAACCTGAATCAGGAAGTTTTGCAATTAAAATTTTTAGAGACAAGTGTCCTGCTTAGCTTGGCACTAAATTAACCAAATTAATTGTGGGAGACGTGTGGGAGCAAATAGTTTCCCTTCTTTTTTATTGTCGTACAAAACAAAAATTTAAAGCTTTAATAGTGTCTTATTCAGGGATTTGCTGGTGATGCCGTCTTTTCTTCCAGAAAGATTTCCAACTCATGGCTGAGCACTGGCTGGTTCACCATGGCCATGGCCCTGGAGCTGTGCGACAGGATTAACGTGTATGGCATGGTGCCTCCAGATTTCTGCAGGTAGGACCACATTTGTATTTTTCATCCAAGATTTTTAATTGCTCAGCAGGATTTTGTGATGGAAGGTGACAACATGTCTCCTCAGAACTGTTTGGTGGACGACTGAAACAGCATCAGAACATCAGTGCTTCCTCTCTGACACTAATGTATCCAATCACATTGGATCATAATATAACATTAGCAATCACTCTGTGCAACATAACGAGTCATCTATTAAATTATATGTCCCAGACACCATGGAAACCTTCTCCCCAGGATTTACATTTTCAGTTTGTGTGGATGGGATGCTCTGCTCTTCTGCAACCTCACTGTGTACTGATTTACTGTGACAACCTGGGTGTGGTTCCACATAACAATCTTGTCTAGTGCATCTTTAATGACGTCTTAAACTAATAATGACAATGTACCATTTACTCCCCTGCAGTGACAGTCATTCAGGCGTTGTATCATTTAGTCCATTGAAGTCAGACCGCTGAGTGTGATTTTAGCACAATTCGCTCATTCTTTTTGGCAACATACAATAGAGGAAACACATTTTACTGAATAGGCTGAAAATACAAAGTGCAGCTGTTTCAAAAGCAGCATGTGGATTGCATAGAGATAGGAAAATAACATGGTTTATATTGTTCTCCCATGTATCTACGCGGGCACAAAGACTGTCTGACACATTGGGATATATTCACAGAGAAATACAGGCCAAACTGAAGTGACTCTTAATGAGGCTGTCTTTCACTGGTGTGCTTTGTGTGTCTGAGGGTATCAGAGGAATAAGATATTGTATAATGAACACATCTGTTATCCCATATTCTTCTCATCTTCCTGTATTTCCTTTGTTCCCGTCTCCACATAATCCCCACTGTGACTAATTTCCTCTGCCCCATCCTCCTGCTTGTTTCATAATTATCCCCACGTTATCTCCACATCCTTCCCGTGCGTTTGACTTTCATGTCTTTTCATCGCCTTACTCCTGTCTCTTCTCCTCGCCCCTGCTCCCATGTAGGTCCTCCTCGCATACCACGGTGCCGTATCATTACTACGAGCCCCAGGGGCCCGACGAGTGCTCCATGTATCTCTCCCACGAGAGGAGTCGACGAGGAAGCCACCACCGCTTCATCACGGAGAAGTTGGTGTTTGCAAACTGGGCTCGAACGTACAACATCCACTTTTACCAGCCGGACTGGAAGCCTGCTGCTGTCATCACCAGGACCAACAGCTCAAACTCTCCAGGTCCACCTGGATCCTGAGACTCTCCCTGCTGATGTGGGATATGTGTGTGGACAGTTTCCATTATGCAGATTCCCACTCTGGTCATGTGACAGCAACATGACAGAGCATGCTGTTATGGCTCTGCCTAAGCAGCTCTGCAGAAAGGGATTTTGCATAATAGCAGCACAAAGGCTCAATATTATTTTGGAAGTGGAATTATAATGGGATGAATTTCATGCTTTTACACTGTACAAAGCTGTTTTATTAACACTCAAGCTGTCAGATGATGAGACAATACAACACTGCACAAACTGGAGTGTGAGCATTTTCATACATCAAATGACTGTCTTTAATTATTATACTGCAGTATATATCTAGATAGATTTTCTATTGATCAATGCTGAACCACTAATGCCCAGATATGTTAAGAATTGCAATAACAGAACACGTGAGCCATTGTTGCATTGTTCCAGGCACATTATGGTTTGTAAAGAGTAATGTATTTAGATATTTAAACAGAAATGTGACTTATCGGTGTGTTGATTGATTAATTAAAGAGCTGTAGTTACACACATGAAATACATCATTCAACTGTTACGTTGAATGTTTTCTTGCTGCTCACAAAGGTTGTTGCTACGCGTGTGCTTGATATTTGAAGCCACGATTTGTCCTGTTATATTATTATATAAGAATGTGAATGAAAAGTCACTTGTCCTGACCGCAGACTGAGTCATCCACTCTCACTGCACTGGCACAAATAATCTTGTCAAAGTGTCTCGGGCAGCCTCCTCAATCATTACACACAGGCCTTTGTCTCAGCCTCTTCAGGATGAAGGGGCAGCTGCTTATTATGAAGGGATTATAGTGTACGACTGTTTCCATCCCAAGGTGAAAGGGAGCAGCACGACTGCAGAATACAACATGTGGCCTCCTGCTTCCTGTTCACCTCACACCGTGTTTCACCACCACTTCCTGTTACTGAGGCGGGATCTCAGTACTGTAATTGTAAATGAGAAATTATGATTACGCTCCTTAGATCTGTGTTGTGAGATTAGCACCGGCCCTGTTGTTCCCTTCTTCAACACATGAGGCGCCATGGGGGCTTTTTCATTCACCTTGGCAACATATCATTGATGCTCTCTATAAAAAACAAATAGGGGTGTCCCGATACTTCTGTCCCTAGACAAAGTACGAGTACTTAAGTTTGAGTACTCACCGATACCGAGTCGTGTCTGTGGGTTTTATCGCGCGTGGTGTCTTCGTCGCGCTGCTAAGTAGCAAAACTGCTTGAACTCTATCGAAGTGATGACGTCACCTGGCTGTAAAGTGGCCGTAAAGTGCCGTAAAGCGATAAAGTATCCCTGTAATATTTACTTCCTGTATCAGGGGATGTTCAGGAGATAAGAGCTCGCGGTGGACTGTTTGCTCAGACTCATAACTTATCACCAAGTGAGTTCATCTATAGCTCCTTCAAAACACAGGTGCTTCAAATCACGGCGTATTGTGACTCTATACTGACATCTGGTGGGCTCACCAGGAATCAAAATTAAACCTCGAAAAACTTCTCAATAAAATGTATTTTATATACAGTGCAGACATACAGTATATAAAGTTTACAATAAGGTTGATATGTAGAAGCATGTAGTAGTGTACAGGCTGAAGCAGACAGTTCTGCTGCTTTCATTATTCATCATAATTAGGTGAAATCTGACTTTTTTTTAAACCAGTCACATGACCTTTAATTACAGCGACATAAGCAGGTCCTTAAATGTTTCCTACAGCTTGATCAAATTAAACCAATCCTTCATTAGATATACTTAAAGACAATTAGATGTAAATGTCAGGCTGAAGTGATTTTCTCTCTATTTTTTTTTAGACACATTAATATTTCACATTCAGACTTAATCACGTACTTGAGGAATGAAAAACAAACTTAATGGGGTGATGAGGTGAACTGCACTCACTGCATCTGGGCTAGAAAGATTTTTATGTTTTACTTTATATATTTTTTGCAGATTCATATATTAGTCTATTAATTTATCGTTTTCTTTTTTTAAGACGAATAAAATATTAACTCTGAAGCCAAAGTGCCGACTGCTTGTAATATGACGTCTTCATTTTACAAATTGCAGCACTCTCTGAAGCTGAGGCAAATAATCAAATGTGTCTCCACACTCGTTAGTCCAGGGTATCTGCGCAACCTGTTCCCATGATGCCCCTCACCGCTTACAGGTGCGTGATGGATCGGCATATTTGTTCTCTGTGGTCTGTCCGGCCAGCTTAATGCTCACAGAAAAGTGAGTCATTATGCGTAGTGCTCTGTTTGCATTTAACCGAACTGTTCTTACGTCAGATTAAGTTGGCTGATGGAGGGCCATTAGAGGTAAACAAAGGAAAATGAACAGTATACAGTGACCTCATTTGAACCTCAAGCCCTTAAACGCCCCCAGTGTCTCTTGTGATGACAAAGACAAATTCAGACACAGAAATGTGTATATGATGTGTGTGTGTGTGTGTGTGTAACCAAACACATCAGAATATTCTTATTCTCAGCGTAGTTATTGTGTGTCCTTACACTGCAGAATCTGTCAAACATCTCACTTTCTAAAAGATGACGATGCAAAATCCAAACCTGCACCCAATCTGCTGAGCAATTCCTTTTTTTCCCCCGGACCGACCGCTTTCATCAGTTGTTCCTTCTTGGCTTTTGACACATTTTCCAACTTCCTCCCATGTCACCAGCTCGACTCCATTAAAGTGGTCTGGTCAGAGACTGGGTGAAATGATGGGGTGGGGGGGTGTTGAGTGAGAACACCAGCGCAGCACCATTCTTACCTGTGAATCCTGGCACAGGAGTATTTTTGTGATTAGATGGTGCAGGGGAGGGAAGTGACAGTGCCGCTGCTGGCAAAAAGCCTGTATTATGGGTTATTTTCCCATCTCGCTCAATCTGCTGCCGTGGGCGGGGGAGGGAGGGGGGGGGGGGGTGGTTTGTGGTTGGGGCGGTTCACTTGGAGGTCAGGGTCATCAATCAAATTTTGACAGAAGGTATGTTTGTATACTCTCTCTCAGCGTAGTTATTGTGTGTCCTTACACTGTAGAATCTGTCACAAAAATACTCCTGTGCCAGGATTCTAAAAGATGACGATGCAAAATCCAAACCTGCACCCAATCTGCTGAGCAATTCCTTTTTTTCCCCCGGACCGACCGCTTTCATCAGTTGTTCCGTCTTGGCTTTTGACACATTTTCCAACTTCCTCCCATGTCACCAGCTCGACTCCATTAAAGTGGTCTGGTCAGAGACTGGGTGAAATGATGGGGTGGGGGGGTGTTGAGTGAGAACACCAGCGCAGCACCATTCTTACCTGTGAATCCTGGCACAGGAGTATTTTTGTGATTAGATGGTGCAGGGGAGGGAAGTGACAGTGCCGCTGCTGGCAAAAAGCCTGTATTATGGGTTATTTTCCCATCTCGCTCAATCTGCTGCCAGCTCCATCTGTGCTCCACTGAGGCGGTCAGTCTATTACAGCAGCCTCGTTTGATGCGCCCAACAAAAGAATGTGATTGCACTCCCATGCCTGTGCTGTCCTTGCATTGTGACTAACCACTCCGCTGCCCGTCATTACAGCATACACAGTATGACACCACACTGGAAGGTGTAATGTCACCTTGGAGAAGGTTTTATCAAGAGGCTCCTTGTTGGAAAGTCTGGGACCATTAGGCTGCATGAGAAGAAGAGGTTTCATTACCACACTGAAAGGACAAGACGTTCTGGTTCACAACGAGGAAGCTGTAACTCAGCTTTAACTAGCTTTTTGTTCATAACAAAGAAAAGCGTCTTTTTTGTTTTTGCCGCTCAGAATTTCTGTAAAGTGTCTCTGCGTGTGACCCGTGATGGGATTCGCTCGTCCATTGTGATCCAGCAGAATCGGAAAACAAACGGAACGAGGCTTTATTCCAGAAACCGCAAGGCCTAATGGCTGCTGAAGGAAAAACCAGCAGAGAGTGAGGAGACCATTAGATGCCACTCCTGCTGAGTCAGAAACTACACAGGAAATGAACTTATGTAAAAGCACATCTTCACTTGTAGCATGATTAAGCATGAAAGTCCTTCAGAGAGCAGTGGTAATTAAAAAAGGTTCCAATGTCGGTAAAGTGAACTGCTGTTAGGCTAATTTAAAGGGAATACCATTCATATTTATGAAAGCCTAACAGGAATACCCCTGTAAAATATGTAAGCGTGTATATGTGGTATTTATATACCAGTTGGATGAAGTGCCAAGCTATTATAAGTACTGAGGTCAGGAGGCAATAACAATCAATATGTTGGCTCTGGGTGTCAATGGGAGTGATGTCCTTACAGAGAGTGTGACTGCCCTCTGATGGGAACTCAAGTAAATTAACTGATGCTCTGAAATACAAGTGTTCAAACACTTCATTTCCTCTCCTGTTAAAAAAACAACTGAGAAACATCCTGTCTGGATTGGAGCTGTTCTCCAGGCCAGGGCAGGTTTCTGGCACCCTCATACTGAATATGTAGAAGGGCACAAACATTTCCTGCAAACTCATCCCTGTGTTGCAATGGAGCATCGGCAGAATAACACTGTTTGTACTTGAATAAAAACCTGCCAAAACATCATTTAGAATTTTTTTTTTTAAATATACAGTCTCATCCTCTAAAAGAGAGAAGTTTGTTTATTTATAGTGGTCATTTTTTTTTTGGAAATGTGACTGGTCAGATGTATAGAGGGAGGAGAGGGTGTCCAGGTTTTCAAAGTGAGTTTGTTAAAAGCAACGTTAATATATAATGTCAGTAGAAAAAAATATATAATGTGACTAAACTAAGCTAATTTGAACCAAAGCCAAACATTGTGTCCAGATAAAGCCATCTGATTACTGTCTTGATGTTTCAAGAAAAAAAAAACACAACAAAATGGTAGTGGTTAAATTTGACCCCCAGATAATGATTATTGTACATACAAGACAATAGTTCCTTCTATCCAGAAGCATCTACTCTGTTCCTAGATGGAAACAGGTATAATAAAATAAAAAATAAAAAGGTACCTTATATGACACTTTTTAAAAAATGTTTATGATATTAATGGTTTTGCATGTAACATCATGCAAAGCCTCAGCATAATGGTAAAACTTTGGTGAAACATACACACAATCAAGAGTAATTGCACAAATTAATGACTTAATTTAATGTCTTATTTTGGAAAAACAGGCTCCTGTGTGAATCCCTGCCTGTGTCGACACTGAGGAGCGACGAGGTGATTTTTGCAGAGTGTGACAGACGTGAACAGCCTGCGAGGTGCGCTCTCACTGGAACTTGGCACCAGCTGAGCGCAGACAGAACAACTGGCACAGACCACTGCCAGCACTGAAAGTGACGATCAGTTTTACTGCGGGACTGACAAGACGACACTTTGTCTTACTGACAGTCATAAAAGTCAGAGATTGCAGGAGCTGTTGACTCATGGCCAGCTGAGTGAGTGAGGATCGAGGTTACTGAGGTTACTAAGGTTACCAAGGTTACTGAGGTAAGGACCTTTCTGCATCACCCCTCCATTATTAACTCGTTAGTATTTGTTTTAGTTGTTAGTATTAGCATTTTGCATTTTTCTAAGTAAAACTAAGTTCTTTGTGCATCTCACAAATGTGAAATTTAAATGGCTTTTTTGCACTGTTGTCATGTTTCAAAAAACTAACCACAGACACACACACAAACACACACGCATATGATTCTGGAACAAATTAAGTGTAAGATTTCTAGGTTAAGTGATCACAAACATTTAAAGGTGTTTTTATTCCTCAGACGTTTTTCTCTCCATCTGTGTTTTTTTTTTATACACAGCCATCACGTCACCCTCTCTACCCTCAGATTTAATTTCCACCATGTCGACCACTGAAAGCTCAGAGTCAGGCTGCAGGTCAGAGGTCAGCCCGAACAACAACACTTCCACCCAGAAGGAGCTGTCCATCACCGCGTCCGTCATCTCCATGACTGTGGGCATCTTCTCCAACAGCCTGGCCGTCTTTATCCTGGCCAAATCCTACAACCACATCCGGGTCAAGTCCAGGGCGTCCTTCCTGCTGTTCGCCGGCAGCCTGGTGGTCACAGATCTGCTGGGTCACCTCATCAACGGCACCATGGTGCTTTTCGTTTACAGCTCTCACAAGAAGTGGGAGACGTTTGACCCTCACCACATTGTGTGCAGCGCCTTTGGGGCCTGCATGGTCTTCTTTGGCCTGAGCCCCTTGTTCCTGGGAAGCGCCATGGCATTGGAGCGCTGCATCGGGGTCACCAGGCCCATTTTCCACTCCACGGTTTTAGCCCCACACCACATGAAAAGGCTGCTGGCTCTCACCTGGCTGCTCGCCGCCCTTGTGGCTGTGCTGCCCGTGCTGCTGTGGAGGCCCTACAAGGTTCAGCGCTCCAGGAGCTTTTGTTTTTTCTACATGGAGGAACCGGCAGACTGGCTGGACGTGTTCCTGCCTCTGCTTTTCTCTGTGCTTGGGTTACTGGCCCTGCTGCTGTCTATTGTTTGCAACACCCTGACAAGCTGCACTCTGCTGCAGGCCAGACTGCGACGCAAGCATCACTGCAGAGGCACCTCGTACCACATCGAGATGATCTGCCAGCTCCTGGCCATCATGCTGGTGTTGTGTGTTTGCTGGGGCCCATTACTGGTAAGAATTCTTCCTCAGGCGTACAAAAAAAACAAAAAAAAGAAAAAGTCACAGCATGCAGGCTGACACTGCAGGAGTTCTGGGGTCAGCTGGGGAGAATTGCATATTTCTTTCTCCCTCACGTACAGTATACTGCCACCGGTGCTTAGGGATGGAAAATCGTTTTCAGATGGTAGCCTACTGATTTTCATAGATTTGAATAACGACCTCTTTCACTTAGTTCAAGAACTGTTTTTTTTTTTTATTTCATTCAGTGTTATCATTTGCAAGATGTCTATGTATATTGATTCGCTGCATGAAGGTGAGCTGGGAAACATAATGGCTGCTCCAGAGATTTATTTGTATAACGGCTACATATAAGATGACTCCAGTAAAACATTTTCATATCTAAGGAAAAAAAATGCAAGTGGAGGCTTTCAGTTACTCTGTGAGATTTCATGATTAAGAATTAGATCTTTGCATCAGTTATTTTAAATAATTCACTTTAATCTGCATGTTAAGGTCTGCATTGAAGGATTAAAAATGACAATATAATACTATTCAAAGCATATGTTCTGCTGAGCCAGCAAATTGCCGACTAGAATCACCTCTGCGACTGCAGTCTTTCAGCCTCTGCTCTCACGTTCCATTATTTTATGACCTCTTCTGCAGATTCATGTCATCATTCTTAGCACCAGAGCCCGACACGAGCCTGCATCGTTCACTCTGCTGATGCCGATACGCATGGCCACGTGGAACCAGATCCTTGACCCCTGGGTCTACATCCTGCTGAGGAAGGCAGTTCTGCGGAAAATCTTCATGTTGTTCCACTGCTGCTGGAGATCGAAGCTGAGCAACCCTCAGAGCTGGCAGTGCAGCATGTTCCACAGCTCTGTGGAGACCAGCAACTCTGGGACCAGCCATGGCAGACTACCCCCCCCTCCCGGACGTTGTGATCAAATCTATCACCTGACTGGTTCTGGTCTGAGAACAGCAGTGGAAGCTGTAAAGATGTAGAAAACGATGATATACCATTAACTGTCACAATGCTGTGGTGTGTTGTGTACCGTGATTTAGGTGGTGTATATCTTTTCTCATTCACTGTGCGTTTTGTTATAAAAACATATATGTTATGTACCCTGTGTTTTTCAGCTCTGTCACGTGTTAATAGTCGATGATATGGATGCATGATCACAACCTAAACAATGTATTAAGGTCTGCTGGTTTGTAATATATGAACATACAATACATGTACTTTTAAAATATATACTGTATATGACATTCTGCTCAAGTGCTTACTTTGCATGTACAGTATGCTAATAAAATATTTTATCATAATGGAGTTCATTAAATGTCTGTATAATGTAGAATAGTCATATATAACAAAGTCTGTCTGGGATAATTATAGACTTTTACAGTTTTGAATGGAAATGAATCATGGTTTATTAATTACAATCACTCACTATTAATCAACCACGATGATTTTTAAACTGTTAAGTGTCCTAATAACTAATTAGAAACGACATTTTTCCTTCGAAAAGCGAAAAAGTTAAACCCCATACAAAGTATATGGGGTTTACCATTTTATATTATATTATATTATATTATATTATATTATATTATATTATATTATATTAGATTAGATTAGATTAGATTAGATTAGATTAGATTAGATTAGATTAGATTAGATTAGATTAGATTAGTGATTCTCAGGGTTTATGAGGATACTGATCCACGGATACAGTGAGGAATGAGTGTGTGTGCAGGGTGATGCCTGCAGGCAGGCTCCTCAGACCTGGCACCATAAACCCTGAGCTTGGCTCGCCCGCTGTGCTGCGGGATGTGCAGACTGGGCAGGGACGTTTCTGCACACCTCCTGACTTTCTTCACACAGCTGCAGAGGAACACAGAGGAGGAGGGACGAGGGGAGAGTGGGGCAGAGAGGCGACACCATCCCACCATCCCACATCCCACCATCCTCCTCCCGTCCGCCTGTCAGAGAGGCGCCGCCGCTCCAGCCGCTGCACCGCTGCGCTCACATGTGACAGGAGAAGATGCTGAAGTTCTTCACAGCGCGTGATGATGAGAACGAAAGCCTCCTGGGAGCCATCACAGAGGGTAAGAGATGCACCACAGACTCCGGCACAGGGTGGATGGAGAAGCTTCTTCACCCTGTGCTCCCCGCATTCTCTGCTGGTACAGGATGATGATGCTGTGTTTGACACAGAAAACCGCTGATACAGCATTTTGGCTGCGCGCAGAGTCAGCACCAGCTGAAACGCATGGTGTCGCGCGCGAGTGTTTGCGTGCATGTGTGTGTGTGTGTGTGTGTTGCGCACATATACGAAGTGCGCATCAGTCCGAGTCGCTGTCCAGAGCCGCGTGCGTGTGAGCATCAGCCTCGGCGTGTGAGTGTCCTGCTGCGTGACAGGATGGAAGTGGATGCGGGGCGAGTGTCGCATTGCCGCCGGCCTCGGATGCTTTCGAGCGGATGCCACATACTCGCACGTGTGTGGAATGCGTCACTGTCCCGGGGAGCGCGCGCGCGGCCGGTGGGATAGGCGCAGCAGCCGACGCCGTTTCGGCAAACGCAAAAGTACTGTCGACAAGGAGCTGCAATGCAGTTGTGTTATGTTGTGTTATTTCATCTGTTTTTTTTGTTTGTTTTGTTTTTTTACAAATGGGTCCAGATCCCTCCCATCAGTTTTACACATATAGCGCCATGTATCACTGCCCCCTGTCCACTTCCTCAGTGTTCAGTGCTGTAGTTCTCTCAGTGGCTCTTGACCATGACTGTCCATGAATCATCATTTACATTAAGCCCCTTTGCATTGCAGCAATGATTACTGTGTGAACGTCTCATTAGTGAAGGTGGAATCAGTTGTTGAGATTATTAGAATTAGATATTTACACTTATGTATATACAGTGCGGTGACTACACACTCATCTAGCGTGGACGCACATAAACGCACAACTTTAGGAGAAAGATCAATAAAACTTGAAGGCGCCATAAAGACATTCAGTGTGGGATGATATATGGAGCCAATTACCTACAGTCATGTTTCTGGTCTTTGGGGAACCAGCAGCTATGTGGTGTCATCAATCGCGTCTCCAACCAGTATTGGTTCAGCATCAATGATTAGTTCAGATCCCTCCTCTCTAAAAAAAACTGTACAGTCTGTTCTAGGCTCAGTGCTCAAGGACGACCTCATGCTAATGCTGCCTTTAGTGGTGATTGAAACCCTCTGGGTGTCTTAGGGGTGATGGTGTAAATGAACTCATGCCGCTAAATGGCCACTTAGCACACGTGAACAAAGCTCCTGCAGCTAATGAGTCGTTATTAATCAGCATGTATGCATAGTATGTGTGTGTCTGTGTGTGAGAGAGAGAGCGACACACTGTGTGTTCATGATGTGTTCTCCTCAAAACAGATGAAGGAGACAATCCGTCTCTGCAGGACACCAAGCATCACTGGCTGAACAGACCCTGTGTGCTGGTGCTCAAAGATGGCGACGTGTCCAAACCTGGCCTGGCCTGTGAACAGATCAGACCAGAGTCTCTCTCCAAGGCCGCTTCAGATGCAGCCGTCACAACAACTTTTGCCCCATGTGAGGAGAAACCATCTGAAACTCCCCCCAAAACGGCTTCGCCCTCCCAGCTGGAGGAGGGCAGCTGCACTGTGACGGCCATCTCCTCCTGGGGTGAGAGTCATTTCGGGGAGTCACCCAGCCCGCTGGTGCTGAGCCCAGCTGAAGCTGCGTGGCCGGAGGAGGAGGAGGAGGAGGAGAAGAAGAAGAAAGCCCAGGCTCTTCCATCAAAGGAGGACTCTGTGATTGAGGAGAAGGAGCTGGAGGAGAGTGGGCTGGAGCAGCCCTGCAGCTCAGAGGCGACTGATGCACCTTCGTCTCTTTCTCATGAGGGGGCGTGTGGCAGAGGGTCCAGGGAGCCTCCGAGTCACTTACGGATGGCAAAGTCTCATGGAGGAAACGAGACAAACACCAGCAAGGCCCTGGGAGCCAGCGGGGAGGGAGCCGTGGGAGACTCCGCAGCCTCCCCTCAAGATCCTGATAACGAGCATCAGCCATGTCCTGCTGGTATTCTCTCCAAGGATCGTGGCGGTGCCCTTGGGGAGGTCGCACCCATGTGGATTCCTGATGCTCAGGCACAGGTCTGCATGAAGTGCGGGGTAAAGTTTACATTTACTAAGAGGAGGCACCACTGCCGTGCTTGTGGAAAGGTGAGGGGACAAACGTGAAGGTGACGGCAGCATTAAAAAGAAATCCAAACAATCAGACGTCCCATAAGGAAGCAGTGTCTTGATAGTCGATGTCTGCCTGTCCTGATGTGGTGTGTGCATGTGCATGTGTGTGTCGTCAGGTATTTTGTGCACTCTGCTCCAATCTGAAGTTCAGACTCACACATCTGGACGGCAAGGAGGGACGAGTTTGTGTCTCCTGTCACTCGGCTCTCGTCAGAAGTGAGGACATGCTTTTCTCTCGTTAAAGTTAAAAACGCTGTAAGCGTGGAGGACCTTGCGTAAATGTTGTGGCGGTTTTCTGCTCAGGGACGCCGCCGAGGGGCAAGCGGAGGGTGTGGTTCGCTGACGACGTCGCCGCCAACAAGCAGTCAGAGTCTGCTCCCACCACGCCTGTCAGGGCCTTCTCACCGCTGACGAGACGAGCGCTGGGCGAGGCGGTCAGAGGCCACGCGGGCTCGCCGCAAGTCAGGAGAAGCATGCGGCAAGATGGCGCACCTCTCAGTGTAGGCTCACCCACAACACGACAACACACGGTGGGACAACAGAGAACAGGATAAACCATAAATGTTCATCCTCTTCTGTCTCCCTCTCTGTTCAGGAGGCCTGTGGTCCTTACGGCTGGGGCACCACGACTTTAGTGAGCAGCTCTGGCAACCTCATCCCTCTGGATGGTCTCCCTCCCATCCTCACCTCCACGGGGGTCAAGGGAGGTAAGGACGGTGCAATCGACTCGAGACAGTAGAACAAGATGTGGTAAAATGACTGTTGTGAAGTCAGTGTTGGAGGTGGACGCGTTTTAAACTGTGAGCTCAAAGTGTGAGAATATGTTTTGTGTGTGTTCCTCAGATTACACTGTGGAGGAGCGGCCCTCTGAGATGCTGCTCATTCAGGAGCTGGAGAGCAGCAGGCCGAAGCCCCTGGTGTTCGTCCTCAATGCCAACCTGCTCGCTATGGTCAAGCTGGTCAACTGTGCGTGCTTTTATTGTCTTCTCACTGAATGATAAACTGTAAATAAAGCATGGCATTACCGGTGAGCTTGTATGCACACACAAGTTTAAAGTCGGGGGACTCTTATTTTGAAACTCAGGTTTGTTTTTAAAGGCCCCTGTAGACATTCATTATCTGTGCGACAGATGTTAACAGGAAGTGCTGGTGTGTGACGACAAAGGGGATGCACGCTGTGGGCCAGGTGGAGGTGGTGGTGCTGCTGCAGTGTCTGCCAGAGGAGAAGAGCTTCCCCAAAGACATTTTCAGCCACTTCATCCAGCTGTACCGGGACACGCTCACAGGTGCAAACACCCACATACCAAGATGCACAGCAGCCCTTGTTGTTGTTGTTGTTTTTTAAAACTACACATCTGTCTGCTTTCATTTCTGTAGGGAAAGTTGTGAAACACCTGTCGCTCTCCCAGTTTGGCGGTAGTTTCCTGGGCAGTGAGGAGCATGCTGGCTTCCTGTACGTCCAGGCCACTCTGCAGTCCCTGCAAGGTCTACCTCTGCCCAACCAGCCCTACCTCTTTGGCCTGCTAGTCCACAGGGCAGAGGTGCCCTGGGCTAAAGCCTTCCCCCTGCGTCTCATGCTTCGACTGGGTGCTGAGTACAGATGTATGTCAGGTGTTAGATTGAGATGTTGGGTCTGTAATGTTGCAGGGTTCCTCTTAAGGTAGCTTCATTTTTTTTTTGTTTTTTTCAGTTTATCCATGTCCTCTGTACAGTGTGCGCTTCAGGAAACCACTGTTTGGGGACATTGGTCACACCATCATGAGACTACTGGTGGTGCGTACGACATTTCATAACTTTGTACGCATTTACCGTCATGATCGGGAAGTTTGGTGTCGTAAGTAACTCTGAGCAAACTTCCCAAAATAGATTTGGTAACTTTTTCTTCCGCTCTGTTCCAGGATTTTAGGAATTACCGCTACAGCCTACCAATGGTACCGGGGCTCACTGTGGATCTAGAAGCTCAAAGGACTTGCATAAAAATACCAACAACTGGATATAAGGAGGTAAGACAAAGACCACAAACACTCAAATGCCAAACGCCTAGTGTCAAGCTTATGTGCTGTTTGTCAGTTGTCTCCTTTCCTCTTTGCTCACCTGTCTCACGTTAGCTAATGAAGGCTTTGAATAAGTCCAATGAGCATGTGCTGGCCATAGGGGCGTGTTTCAACGAGCCGGCGGACTCTCACCTCATCTGTGTGCAAGGGGAGGGCGGCCAGTACCAGACCCAAGCAATCAGCATCCACAATCAGCCACGCAAAGGTGGGGCTTAACATTATACAGGAAGAGGCACGAATGCATCACAATCTGGATACATGTTGTGCGTCCAGACATTTGTCCAAACCCATAAATATGTATTATAGACTGCCACATTTATCATATATTAAATACTTGATAATGTTGTCCTTTGATGTTTACCATGGAGGCTCCTCATGGAGAAATAGAAACTGTTCCTATGGTTAACAGTAGCTTGTAAGTGGTGCACTTACCCTTATGTAACACTAGGTGATGCCACATCGTCTTGTCACTGGGAAGACTGATCATAGCCGTTTCCGTTGCAGTTACTGGATCGTGCTTTTTTATATTCAGCAGTGCACTGAAAGCGTCTGCGGGATACCTGGCCAAGTCCAGCATTGTCGAAGGTAGGATGTCCACTCAGAGACGTTTACTTTCCTGATTGCAGGAAATTCACTGTCCACATGTTTTACATTGTGCATGTCAACACCCCTGCCTTTGATCTGGTGTATTCAGAACGTGCTGATGTTTGTATATGTGTGTCTGTGTACATTTTAACAGACTGTATGTCTAGGCATGTGTGTGTGTGTGTGTGTGTGTAGACGTGATATGAGTGTGTGTGTCTCTCTGTTGCTGTCTGTGTGTTTCTCCTGTATTGCTGTCCATTCTCCTCAGACGGGCTAATGGTGCAGATCACCGTGGAAACCATGGCAGAGCTCCGCAGGTCTCTACGGGAGATGAAAGACTACACTGTCACCTGTGGACGGCTCGACCAACCAGACAGCCAGGAGCTGGTCTGTGTACAGTGGGTGGAGCTAAAATGCACTGTGAATAAGGGGTGAGAGCGCCCACCCATTGAAAGTTCATACAGCTGCTGCCCAGTGAATTGTTCATGTTCAAAGACAACAAAATAACAATTTCATCCAGATGCTTGCAAACTGTTGGCGCACATTGTCATTTCAATGTTTGTCCCCTCCAGAGTCATAAGTCCCATTGATGGGAAATCAATGGAGTCCATCAGCAGCGTGAAGATGTTCCAGAAGTCAGAGTACAAAGAAAATGGGAAGATCATCCGCTGGACAGAGGTACTTGTGATGATCTGATGACAATATCAGAATAAGTCCGTCTGGAACAGTCTTGTCCGTTTACATTTGTGTGAATGTGCGGTGCAGGTGTTCTACCTGCAGGCAGGTGATCATCCTAAAGGAGGAGCCAGTGACTCTGCCGAACACAACCGGCTAACGGAGCGGATTGCCCGAGCCTTTTGCTTGGCGCTGTGTCCACATCTCAAACTGCTGAAGGAGGACGGGATGGCCAAACTGGGGCTGCGTGTCACCTTTGACACCCAGGAGGTCAGAAAAGATAACTTTTTAACCAGTCGGGTTAAGGTTTACCATCAGAAGCAAAACATTATGACATTATGTGGAACGAGTTTGTGCCACAAAATAGTTTCAAAAAAACCCGAGCAATGTTTATGATGTGTTCTTGTAGTTTATTAGTGGGTGTAATTGTGCTAAAGCTAATTAGTGGTTTGTTTTGTAACTTCAGGTGGGATTTGTGGCTGGGAGCAATGGCCAGCCCCTCCCTGCTCAGTATCTCAACGCCCTGGATAGCGTGCTGATTCCTGTCATACACAGCAGAGGGCGCAAGAGGGGCGACGAGCCCATCGTGATGGAGCTCATCTTCTACATCCTGGAGAACATCACTTAGATCGCGCACGCCCCTCGATTTCATCTTTTTAACCCTGACCGCAACTCTATCTCGGGCACGTGTCATCAGATCTGCCATCACTTTCAGGGCAGTAAAAGCATTCAAAGGGCAAACCAGGCCACGCTCAAGGTCTGCATCCATCTCATCCACTCACGAGTAGGGACAAGTGGTGCAGCCCCTTAGTGCTGTTCTCATCTCACTCTGCCCTGCAGCAGACAATCCGAGTACGCATGAAACCTTTGACGGACCATTGGATCAGGGGGAAGTACTTGCATTCTAGTAGCATTTACATTGCTTGAGATCATTCATTTCACAGCATTCAATACCATTTCTAATATGAAGAATACCTTTAACGTGGGAGCTGGATTCAGCCCTGCAACAGTAAAAGCAAAACAGAAAACGTGAATGACTTGAATTGTAGATGTAGATCTGTAGCTTTTGATGCACACCGAATGCCTGAAGAATGTTTTCATACTGGATGCGTTTTGACTGACTATGACATGTAATGTTGGCTTGGAAAATAAAACCCTCAATGACGACTGAAGTGACAACACCTGAACATTTACTCAAGCACACGTTGGAGTTCTTGTACTACGGTCTACTGCCATTCAACAATGTGCTTCTACGTTTCAGTTCAAATGTTATGCATACAAATATACATTGCAACTTTTTTTTTACAGGTTTTATGTTGCATAAATACCTGACATTTTTCAAAAAGGATCATTTTTCCTCAAAGTCATTGCCATTATACTACTAATACGCTATTATGAGTGGACTAGTACATATACTTGTAAGATAATTTTTAGTAGTATTTAAATTGTGGAAATATTTTTACAGGATGCAAAACTTTCTGGAGCCGGCTTTTAAATGTCCACTTTTATTCAGCATCTATATGGAAGGTTCATTTATGTAGGTTACAGTAGACAAAGAGCTGCAGGTGGATTCAGTAATTTGTCATTTGCATTTTGGATTAGTGGTTTACCTTATACATTTAATTAATTCATGGAACATGAAATATGTAGTATGGATTGTTTTTAAACCAGAAAAACCAGCCATTTTCTCCCAGCTGCAGGATGCGTCCTCTCTGCCTCTTATGATGAATCTTTACAAACAAAGCAGAATGGGTCTCTTGTTTTACCTCCTACATGCTCTGCATACTTGAGATAACCAAGACAAGAGGCACGAGCAAGCAATGCAAAAATTTTGTTGCAGCAGAACACAATTCAAGTCTTAAACCTAAACCTACACAATTAAAATCAGCCAGCCACACAGTGACAGACAGTGAGCTGCAAAAGACCATGACAAGTGTGAAACGTGATCATTTAAAAGGAAATTTATTGGCATTTTGTTTTATTTTAAATACATATAGTAACAAAATTTAGAGCTTAAAGCAATACCAATACAATTAGTTATTGTTTGTAGTAAAACTATTTACAAAAAGTATTTTCAAGTTTGATAGAAACTGTACAGTCATCTGTCCACAGGGGGGGTCAGAGAAGTGGTGAAGGCAAAATGGGTGAAAGGCCACCAGTGTGACAATGAACTAGGGTGGTTGTCTGCAACATCAGTGAAGATAACATCTAGGTTAAAACATCCTCTCTTCATACATTGTGTTCCATTTATTGTTCCCAAACTCAAAGAAACAAACTAACTAACCAACCAACCAGGTGTGAGACCCCACCTGTGGAAATCATTGACCCTGTCTTTTTGATACAAGACTAAAAACAGGAAAAGAACCCCAAAATTATCTTTGGAAACTGCAGTAGTTTCAACTAGTTTGTGGGTCATACTTTTTGGGCGTTTTCTTCCTGAGATCCTAGGCCTTCTTCATCTTGCTCACGTGCACGCTGCCGTTCTCATGGTAAGTGGCGCCATTGCTGGTGCCATTGGTGGCTCCGTAGCTAATGCCCTTGCCGTTCTCGTAGAATTTGCCATTGGTGTGCGCAGCTTTGCCGTTCTGGCACTGCTTAATGTCCTGTTTGGGCAGCCGCTTACCCTTCACATAAGCCTGGACCCAGAAGTTGGAGAAGAGCACAAAGAAGAAGGTTCCATACATCCAGATGAGGTGGATGATAATGGGGAACTGGTAGCCGCAGCTGTCCATGAAGTAATACTGGGTGGCGTGGAGAGACACCAGGACAAACTGGATCTATTGGGGAAGAAAACATCGGGATTCAGTCACAACAGTGGAAACTGGTGCCTTGAAAACATGACAAAACTGAATGAGGATATACATACAAGCTGAATGGCGGTCATGTATTTCTTCCACCACAAAAACTTCTGGAAGCGTGGTCCAGCAGCAGAAAGCCCATAGTAGAAATACATGATGATGTGGACAGAAGAATTGACCATGGCATGGAAAGATCCCATTCCACCTGGAATATCACAAAAATACACACAATTCCATGAACCCATAGAACATCTGACATTGTAGGGAAAAATAAGAAAACGAAGAATGTAGAGGTGGTTGGTTAATGATTTTCAGGGATTTCATAAGCTCCTCAATAAGCTCAAAAGTAGATGAAGATCTTCGTGGCTGATGTATGCATGATGAAGTAACCGTGTGAATGCCCTGCCTGCTTTTGTTCCTTCATTAAACAGTTTCTAACTCATTGACCTGTCGCTGTTTAGTTAATGTGTACTCACCGGGAGCGTAGCCAACTCCCCACCACCAGGTCCAGGGCATGAAGGAGTGGTGAAAGATGTGGAGGAATGTGATCTGACCGTGCTTTTTCCTCAGGACAAAGAAGATCTGACCCGAAAGAGGATACCGATAAGTTAAAGCCTGATCGAGACAGAAACTGCACACAGAAGCGTCAGGTTCAATGAACTTACAGTGTCCATGAGCTCAATAATCTTGGAGAACCAGAAGAGCCAGGCAACTCGGACCATCTGAGGAGGGAGAAAACAGGCTCATCTTAAAAAACAGTAAGTTGCAAATAGTTGTACATAGGGAGAATATTGATTTCACTTGATAATTTCAGCATGTGTGACAAATGTTTTAACGTGGGACTTACTCTCAATGCTTGAGGACTGTTTGAAGTATCAATTGCGTCGCATCGCCAGGTGTATGTTGTGACCCATCCAGACATCATGAACTAAATTACAAGAAAAAAAAAACTGTTGTTACTTGGGGACAAACACTTAAATGAGACGATCAGTTCTAGCTAATACCACCAAATTTCAAAATACAGTCCAGCATTCACAACTTCAACCAAACTATGCAATTTTTACCCACTGACTTACCTCATAGACAATAAACGTTGAGAGTGCCACTAGCAGGAAGTTGTAGACTATCATGGCTTCCTTTAGCTGGAAGGGCTTGCGATTAGCCATTAAGCGAGGTCCCAGGTATAGTACAAAGAACAGGTAGCACAGCAATATTGCGGTCATGGGAATGGGACTCTGCATCAGGAGATAGCCGTTCAGCCGTGGATCTAGAGAGACGAGAATGACAGGACACATTAAAAAAAAAAACAGGCAAAACAAAGAGCAACCAGTATTTATGTTCAGTCGGATCAAAACACCTACCAATTCCTGCCACAAGGTAGTTGTAGATATCCAGGGCATGTGAGCCCATCTCCTTAATCTCTTGAAGCATGGTTGTGGTCTTGTATCGTTATGACCCAAGTATCTGTTCAAAAAAAATGTAATCAATTAAAAAATGAAATATTCAACTGCGTGATCCAGTTGTAGACATTGTAGATACAAAACTTAAGAATTGACAGGTTTTTTTTCTGTTCTATGGAAACAGTGGGTGACAGTTTATTTTTGCCTCACACTTTTCTTGACCATTTCCAAAGACATTGTGTTATCCAATTCAACACGGTTCCTCTTTGTGGCTTACAAACAGAAAGGCAAAAGAAAATTGATGCCTTTTATGCCTTTCATGCCTTTAATTGATTATCTTTGTTTGCAAATGGTCGAACAAGACCAATAAATGCCTTTGAGGTGGAGCATTTTATGATCTTTGCTGTTTCAGAGGCACTGAAATGCAATCACTGGGACACAGAGGTTCTTCCCTCATCAAACAAAACACTCCCACTTAAAAATCCCAGGATGCTTTGCCCTGGCTCCAGCCACTCATCAGACATGGCCTGATATTGGAAAGGAGGGGCTACAGGAGGAAATCCCTCATCCCACAGTGGGGTGGCAATCTGTCTGTGTGCCATGAGTCAAACCAGAAGTTGAAACACATTATCAAATCTGCTCTCCTCTAACACGCCCAAACCTGGAGCAAACACGACAAAGTCACTGATCGCTCGGCCGGAAAAGGCTCCTGAACCCTGACATATATTTAAGGATCCAGTGAACCACGTTAACTGTAAGAGTGCCACTGCAAACTCAAATCCAGTCAGTCAGCTCATCATCGAATACACCGACAAGCATTCGCTAATGGAAAGTGCCACGATATGCGGCTTCCCTCAAAACACACAGAGGAATGTTGCTATGGTTTTCAGAGCTGGGTCTTTTTCTCTTGACAAAGGCTTATCGTATCAAGTGTAAACTGTGAAGTGTAGACACAATATAGAGGACATGCAGGGTGCGGTCTCCTTTCAGCATACTGGACCCAGCAGGAGCCATTGTCTGATGCACAATCTACAACACTCTGAAATTTCACCACCCAAAGTCCAAAGTGCAGCCCTCCTTAAATCAATATGATTAAAGGGTAATAATTATTCCAGCTAGTGATGCAGAACAGCACAGGCACAATCATGAAACAAAAAAAAAAAGCAACTCAGATTCTCAGTTCTTAATTATTGGGCTACATCACCGCCACTGCATTTTTCCTGTCAATTTTCTCGGGTCCAGCATTCCAGTCACACTTGACGCTACCGACCAACTTCCTCCTGCAGAAATGGTGAAACCTGAGCTTTGTCCACAAGCAGTCGTCAGTGTTAAGTGCAAGATAAATGTGCAGCAGATCAGATACATAACATTGCAGAGAACGTTTACACGAAAAGCTGTGGTAGGTTTGTTTTTTTGTTTTTTGTTTACCCAGGATGAGGCCTTTGGGCAGATGCCTCACATTTCAACAAGTGTACCATCATGTCTGTAGAGCAGTCTGTCTTGTTCTGAGAAAAAATGCTGAAGGGTTAAATAGATTACATCATACTCTAGTCAGATTAAGTGTAATTGTTTGGGTTACTGTACCACACTGACCAATTGTGTAGTGGCAGTGTGGTCACATCACAAAGCTTAAATCAGACTTATAATTTGTTTTCAGTGGAAAACTTCAACTTAAAATTTGTACTTTTGATGCATTAAATTTCAGTCGTCGTGTTGATCTGTATATGATAAAACTGTTTTCTGAGTTCAAATTTGATAAGGATTCTACGATAAAATTGGTGAGATTGTTTCTTGAAACTTAAATACAAATTTCATAGTGTATGAACATGTGACTCACGACTGGAATTTTGTTTGATAATGACCAATAATAAACCCGACTGTTTGAGTCAGGGGAAAAATGGTCTTATGGTTGTTACAAGACTAACAAGAAAAAGATTTTTTTTTCCTTATCCTAAGACCCAGATGAAGATAAAAGGTTCCAGGAAAACCCAAAATACAGCGCCTTCCATTCCAGCTCAGTGAACCCACGAAACCAGTTGACAAGTTAACTGCACCTCACTGCTCTCAATTGAACTTTTATTGTATCTGGTTATCAGTGAACTCAAACTGATCTTAATCTTTGGATATAAAAAAAAATATATGATGAGACTCCAGAACTTGGCTTGACTGGCACAATAAAGTGCTACATCAGCAAGAACAGTCAACAAGAGGCCAGGGACTTCCTGATAGCTGTGAGGGGAGTTAAAAAAAAAGAAAGAAAAGTGTCTCTCGTATTATTCACATGACACAGTGATGCCACTTAGCCACAGACACATGACCACTGAATGACCAGTCTCTTGTGATCAAACTAAGTGGTTCTATGAATTTACGTCTGTCTTCTACAGCTATCCATTCAATATTATTCCACCTAAAGCAAAGTGCGAGGTGTTCTCTTTTTTTTTTTACATCTACCAAGGAGTCATAGTACATAGTGGAAAGGGGGGGAGGGGTTCCTATGAGAGCTATGTCCACTAAGCATAGGGACGGAAAAAGGGAGCTCACAGTAGAGGTGGGAGTTAATGATGAACAAACCGGAGGAGAGATGAAGACAAGGACTTAAAGAGAGAAGTAGCTGGGAAACCAATAAACAAACACACACCACAAAAGAACCTTAAGTTCCTGGAGCACCACATCAAAGAGTGTCAATCTTCTCTGATGAAAGTTAGGCAAAGTTAGGGGAAAAAAAAGATAAATAAAACACACCCTGAGCTGTTTAACATGTGAGCACATGCGCACACGCGCACGGACACGCACAAACACACACACTCACGTTCATTTTCTATGTAAGATTGAACAACTTACCTTGAAAAAAAAGGACCAAACTTTTCCGCTCAAATCAAACGCGAAAGCGACTCCTCTTTCACAAGACGACGAGCGCTCTTCATAAACTATAAAAGGGAAGGCAGGAAGCAGCAAAACGACAAGAGCAGAGCAGCAGGAGACGGTGTAAAGGAATGAAAAAGTAAACTGACAGAGAGTGACTGGTACAGCACTCTTCCAAATCTCCACCCTCCCTGACTCACCCAGTGGATGAATAAAGCTCACAGAAGGAGAGGGAGGGAAGGAGGCCGAGCTAGAGAGAGAGAGAGAGAGAACGGGTGCAGTGTGCGAACGAGCGGCCAAGACTACAACTGGGGTGAGAGAGAGAGAGAGCGAGATGGGCCCCTATTTTAACCCACACCACCAAGCAACCCCCCGCCCCCAAATAAAAATGCAACCAGGTACCGACACCCTGATTTCAACATGTGCAAGTTCCCTTTCATTTACAGTCCCGGTCACACCCTTTACCCAGTGAAACACAAGCACAAACACACACACACACACACACGCGACTCTGGAGTCGCGCTGTAAGTTTTCTCTTGGGGTGGGCTGATGATATTATTCACAGGCAGTGGGCGAGAAATCAGTGGAGACTCTGTTATCATGAAGGGGGCCATTGTTGTGGCTTTGACTGGCTCTCGACCAGGCCAACACCCATATACATCAAAACTAGCTTTTATTTCGCTCTGCCTTGTTGAACACTCCGTGACACGACCGAAAAGCTAGTGTTATCTTAGTGTGACATGTCACTTTCTTTCATGTAACCGCTGACGTCACCTATATAACTAAACATTTCCACTTGATGACTATGTTTAATATTTGGCAAAGATTTGACCACCTCACCTCATCATTGATTCATATATGTCAACGCGTCTAATGGCAACTTAATGGAGACAGCCAACCAGATGCTATGAATCAACATAAAAGTCCTACGACCTTGATGTTTACTATGGATAGGAGAGTGAGGGTAATGGAAGACAAAGACAACTATTGCTGCAAAAGGAAGAGAATGACTCATACTCGTGCTTAAAATTCTTCCACGCATGTTGTGTAAGGAGGTTTCGCTCTCTGCAAAAGAAATTAGTACTGTCACACCTAGCTGATCTCAGGAGGAGCAAAGCTTCTGACACTGACTATAATACATAATACTAATAACAGTTACATTTCAGATTATTTACTATTTTGGCAAGATGCAAACAGCCACTGCAGCACTGTTTCGTTTCAATATGTGAATATGACACGTTATTTCTGTCCTTATCAAAACTGCACACAATGGATTCGACATTAGAGCTATAGTTAAATATTTGCTGTCGACCTGCAAGGCAGCGTTTCACTCTTGCAGAGCAGCAGATGAGCAATGCTTTTCATTGTGCTCATCACTTGGAAGACATTTAATTAGTAAAATTCATAAAGCAACATGTATAATGGGAAACACTTGCACAGGTGACGTTTTTTTTTCCATTGTAAATACTCTGTTGAGTGTTTCACTATTTGACTGACAGGGCTGGTTTTACCAGTCAATCTTGCACAAGTGGGGGGTGGGGGTGCTGGCAGCAGCACACCGGGGTGTACTTAAACACCTGTATACATAACAGGTCACCATTCTCTGCTGTAGTTGCTGACACAGACAGAAATATGATAAACATGTTGTTCTGCAAAACCAACACCCCTCTCCACAACAGAGCTGAAGGTGGAAGGATGTGGAAATGCCAATTATGGTAGTTTACAAAAACTAGCTTTTGAACTTGCTAGTGCTGATTTAGTTCCGAGATACGATCGTCAGAAATGCTCCCATTCACACTGTTACACACATTTGACTAAAGAAGGATCCATGAAACCAATCATCATTAGCACTCGTAAAGCAAAAAAAATTGACACCTCTCAGCGGAGGTGTCGATTAACCAAAACAAAGCTCAAGTTTGACCTTGATTTTAAGGTCACAATTCAATTGAAATTAATTAGAATCTTTTTCATCAAAACAAAACTACCAGTCCTTCACTTGTAAATAACAGATTATTGGTTTTTATATTTAATCATCTGACCTGACAAATGACCTTTTAACGGCTCAAGCAATATTTAAATACACCAATAATTTCAGGGTGCAGGAAGACATGTTTTGTGGTGTTGTGTTTTTCTGCCCGTCTCAGTGGTCATGATGTGTCTATGAATAGCAAAACTGAGGCTATTTGCTACAAAAGCTATGTGCTGTTGACTGTCAAGTGTTAAATCTGTCCCGAATGGGAAGGAAAAAAACTAAAACAAAACAACTGTCAGTCATTTCTCTGTTTTCAATATATAAAAATCTTAAGACAGAGACGATTGCACTACAAACATTGTTACTGTGACAGACGCAAGTCATTCACTCAAAAGGGATATGAAAGAAAACCAGTAACGTATTGGTCACAATTTTCACTTTTAAAGCAATACTGTATTTAAAATAAATAAATAACCTTAACTCTAATCAACTAAGAAACTTGTAACAATGAAACCATAAAATGGATTATTCATTGACTTGGAAAGTCTCAATGCAGGGACAATGTATCTGCAGCAGATTCCTTCTAGCAACGAGCACATGACACACCGAATTTCCACCAGCATGTGACAGAGTGGTGTGAGATGTTGGACTTTGTTGCCAAGGCTATGTAACTGTACAGCCCGCAGGTCAAGATGTGCAATGTGGAAAAAAAAGATAATCAGGGATTCGACTAAAAAGGCAGACTGACATTTATGATGATGCATTGCTTCAGGTCAATGCCACACTACACATGAAAAGACAAAAATGTTGGATTTTTGATGTTTTTGGTGGTGTGGCTAGGAAAAAACATTCTGGACAGATTTTTTTGTCGTCATTTACTTAACAGGCTTATTGTAGTTCCTTCATGTGAGGCCACAGGGTCTTTTCACAATACAGATATGTAAAAAAAAAACCAAACTAATTCTCACAGCTTATTCAGGAAACATTTCTCTGCTTTATACTAATGAGCAGACATTGTATACATATTGTAGACATATTTTTCTCCCCTGCGGGTTAAACTGGCCCAACACTGAACTCATTTACTCTGAAAGACTCATTATAGACTAACTCAAAAACACTTGTGAGCCTATCAACATAAATATACTACATGTAGCCCCCAATAAAGAGGTATCGCAATAAATGAACGCGTAATTGTCTATAATAATTGTCATAAAAGTCATAATAGTAATCAGTAATTTCTAATCATACTCAAAATAACATTTATTATATTGCAAGCGTCCACAATCAGATTGTCACAATCAAACCGCAATACGACTTTTATTCCAAAAACACCACCCTAATTTAAACAAAATAAAACCTCATTGCTCAACTCAACCTCATTTTAACATCTTCTGCCATTTATTGAACAGGATCATTAACCTCATTCAAAACATAGCTATGACAAGCTTAGGTATGTAACCTGAATTAGTCAACACATGAAAGGCCACACAAGAACATCCTCTGTTTTCTAACTTCAGTTACTATTGTGCAATAGGGAGCCTGAACCATGCAGGGTCTTCATCAGGGTGTGGCTATGAAAGGGTGTGACACCGAGAGCATATGCCTGTCATGTGGAAACATGAGCAATGACAAGTAGGACAAAATAGGAAAATTAAATTAAATTAATGGTTAACTACATTGGCAAGTGTTTTTTAGATTTTTAAATGGTACGTTGGCAGACAGACAAAATAACTATTAAATATAACTATTATACAATATAACTATTTATAATGTGGAAGGACTAAGCTTTGTCTTTTGAATCTTAAGAAATTAAGACAAAAGACAAATGCGTGTGTGTGTGTGTATGTGTATATATATATATATATATATTCAGAAATACATGCATAAGTGTGTTTATTTGCCTGTGCATACTAGTTCAAACACAGAATTTCTCAGAAATGGCACGTTTCCAGACACGCAATATCTCAACCTAAATGCTGCTCTGCATCTCTGTGCATTTCCACATTTTGAAATTTGAAAATACTGGTTGCATAATCGAAACAAGATGTTTTTGTTGCTCATTGATGATATTGGAGCACTGACTGCACATAACTGCACCCAGCCATGCACGGCAGATTACTGGCATGATAAATATGAATACTGGTGACTTAATGATAAACAAATGGAGCACCCCCCACCCCGCCTCCCTCTATTCCCCCTCGAGCAAAGGAATGTTGCTGAACTTGATTCTGGATTGACATGTTAACACTGTCATGCCTTCATTGTTTAGATGTGAAAGTTTGTAGTAGTGGGAGAGCAGTACCACCCCCACCTGCTTGTATTCAGACTTGACTGACTGTTCAATACTGGTCTCATTCTCTTCATGCCCCCCACCCCCACCCCCGCAGGTTTCAACTTCCAGCTACTCATATTTCCGTAACTTTACACAAACACACAATTGTGCATGATGTCGTTAAAGAGCTCAAGTTGATGGAGATTATGGAGAAAAGATTGGACAAAGGGGATTAGTGAATGCACATGGGGCCATTATTTGGTCTGTTCCACTCAAGTATGAAAGTCTGCAAAATCATACATCCGGCCAGATTTATGAAAGTGCTGCTCCAACTAGTTTGTTGCAAATGACTATGCACAAGAACTGTATCAGTTCTCTGTACTCTACTCTATTTAATATCTTAAAAAGGTTCAAGGAAAAAAAATATAAGGTTGCTGTCTGGCTATTATTTTGGTTTAAGTACAGCAGTCTTGCCAGCAAAGATGCCATTATAATAATAATTTTGTGAATTTGTCCTTTTGTCCTTAAAATATTTAAATTAAAAGCATTTGGTTTCATGGAAGTTTCCTAGCAAACTAGGTCAGAACAGCATCATTTCTATCAGTTGTGTTAAAGTTACAGTGGCAAGGTTTTGCCAAGCAATGTAGGAGCATTGAAAAGGATCACCACAGAGCTGGAAACTTGTTCAGACAAGTAATCAAGTCAAAGAATTTTGTTATTTCATCACAAGTGAATATAAGCATGTTGTAAGCAGTAATTCAATACAGTAAGCAGGTTCTAGTTTTGACTAATCTGCTCTCATCCAGATACGTGGAGGATTTGTTTAACTGTCTGACTATGAGATGTTGCTGTGTTGTGAAAAGTCAAACATGGGATGGTAATGTTTGTGTAGCCAACTCAAACTATTGCTTAACCTATAAAAACAAATGACACATAGTCTGTCGGGACACGACTGAGATAAACTTTCTGAGTCTTGAATCCAGGTATGTGTTAAGTATCCTGCCTTCCTGCTAATCTGAAAGGATTTCCTACCAGACTCCAGATTGGGAAAAAAAACAACTGGGATTTATATAGAAGAGACATAAAACAAGTAATAACTTAAAACCATAACCCGGTAAGGTTGGATGGCCACATTTCATCCACACAACCAGATGACCCACATATCAAGCTTAATACACTTAGAATGAGTACTTTAATTGTGACAGAAATTACTATTACTACTATTACTAAATACTATTTTACAAATATTTGTAATGATGCATTTCTGGGATTAATTTCTGCCAATGTGCTGCTTTAGTTTTCAATGTGTCAATCTAGTAACAAACTGGAACTTATGGAGAAATAATTTGGCACCATGTCATATTGCGTGTTAGAAATGCAAATCATGCACAAAAAAAAAACAGGAACAGAGAAGACAAGTTGCACAGCAGCGACACAACAGCACTTTGCCTTCCCGTAAACGAAATCACGAGAACTGTTGTGAAAAAAAAAAAATTCCCTTTAACACCACACTGGTGGGGAATATGTGGTAATGGATAAAGTGAATGACTAAGATTTTCCTCTGCCAAGGAAAGCACTTCACTGCAGCTGCTAAGTGACCAACAGGGGCAGAATGTGGTCAAGCAATGCTGCATAAATGCATCCACCTCAGGCTTGCAGTAGTTTTACTAACAGAAAACAGTTTAAGAAAAAAAGCCAGTGTCATGTCTACAGCCTGAAGCTTTGTTGACACTGGAGGCTTATGCAGCGATAACGATATCCAACTGTGAGGTTTTAATTGTCACTGTGTTGCTGCAGTGTTTACATTAGTATCACAAATACACCTGGGCTGTTTGACCTTCGGGCCCATTGTGCGCATCCCAGGGTCGTTAGCTAAAGCTAATGTTTACACATACTCTGTGATCCATAATCTGCCTTATAAAACCATCATATGGGAACAAAAGAATTGGTGGGAGTCAATGCACTTTGCCCCACCCCCTCAAACAACCAAATGAGAAAACCTGCACCCTCTCAAAGTGCAAACAATAAAGTATATTCACTGTAACTTTGCATTTTCACAATTCAGCGCATGCACAGCATGAGCTCAACACGTGTAAGCAAGCAAAAGGGCATATATTTAATGTGTGACACAGCACTATTTTATCTGGAATCGCATGCAACTTTCTAATGACTGTTGACTTTAGCCTCGACATCCAGGCAGAATAAACTAATTGGGTTTGCAAAAAAATAAAGCGTTGGAACCTTTAACCAAGTTCAAGTTGTCTCACACAGTTGCCTTGAGTAACAAGTGTGCGTGAGAACACTATCAGTAATTATAAAGAACACTATCTTCAGTTATTAATGCTACTATTAACTCTTGAAATGAGAATCACACAGTAAAACGTTTGGCTGCTTTTCAGTTAATCAGTCGATAAGTGAGATAAGACCATCTTATCTCTTGGATCAAAAAAAAGTCTGATAAATTTAACGGAATCATGTGACAGTTCATAAGCTGCTGACCTCATTGACCTCACCGTTACCTACTGAGGCAGTTCTATGCAGGTTCTTTGTTTAGCTGCGTGTTGAAAACAAAGGTCAGTGCAGAAAAGCCCCCATATACATTCTCAGTAGTGTTTCTGTTAAACATATGTTCTTTGTTTTCACGTTTCCCTTTTACTGACTGACTCTGAACAGGTCAAGCTGAAGGGGAGTTACAGGTCACGTTTGAACACTATGTGATAGCTGTCCAAAAAAAAGTAGAAACGACATAGACCTTAAAATAAATATTATGGGCCTTTAAGGAAACATAACAAATGCACAATAACTGAAATGAGGTGAAAGTCCTCTCTGGTTCAGATATAGTTATAACATCAACTGATGTTGATGAGCATGTAAAGTTAATTTATGGTCCGTGACAGTGAACCTAACAATTAATATAATAGCGAGATAACAGACAACATTAGCACCTTCATTCACAGCACACAGCAACAATACACACACACACACACACAGTGTTGACGCCCAATAAGGCGTTTGTCTACAGCGCAGCTGTAAATGATGGGAAGCGGACACACATACGGACACACACACACACACACATAGCACGAGCAACTCAGTTGATTGGCTTTTAAACTGACCCCAATCACGCGGATTCACAACAAGAGGTCACGCGAGGATGAAAAAAAAACAAGAACAAAACAAAACAATATTCATTAAACAACCAAATTTCAGGCCAAACGAGGCATTGCGTCAAATGAATGAACGTTAACATGACGCTGCGTGGATGTGCGCCCCCCGCCTCCCACCAGGAGACACGCACCTGGAAGTAACTACAAACGTCCCTTGCATAAAAAGACAACTATCGTCTACTAACGGTATGTGTCGCGTGCGCGGCTTGGTGGAGGATACTCACACGTGCTGCTGAAGGAAGCCTGCGCAGTGTGTCAAAAGCGGGCTGATAACGTGGCCCAGCCCGAGTCTGAACTTAGCTGCGCTTCCTCTTCTCTTCCGCTTAAATCTTCCTCCTCCGGACCCAGCCCTGTGATGAAGCTGCAAATAGGTGGAGTCACGCGCAGCGTCCGTCGCCTAATAGGGACGTAATCAACTGTACCCCAGCCACATGTAACCACGTGATGCTGTCTCTGCCCACTGCTTTTATTATGGCCCACTCGATATACTGTAGTGTGTCGTAGCTAATACACAGTGGGTGATTAATAGCCATATTGCAATATTTATATATTTATCGTTGGGCTCAAGGTTTTCATATATATCACAAGCAACGTATAAAAGTCTAGAATGACTCAATAAAGTCAAATGTTTCCATTTTGTCCCCTGAGACAAAAAGAGCAAATACTGCATTTAAGTTAATGACTATAAAGATATTATGGAAAATAATGTTTGATAATTTATTATGCTAAAATAATCTATATCCATAATTCATCCATTTACAAAAATAAACAACGACATTAACAACAGGCTAAAAGCACACACCTGGAGCTGCATCCACCTGTTATTCTTCCTGTATTGGTCACACTGGAGGATATAAGAGTGACGTGACTGAAGCTGACAACACTGATAACAGTATTGTCGGCTTCCAGTCAATAAAAGTTGATTCCTGGCAAAAACAAAGGTCTGCTTGTATGTTGCTGTAAAACAGCACCAGCAAGATGTTTAACATACATACATAAGCAAAGGTGTAAAAAAAAAAAACATACCGAAGCTCAGGCATGTGTCAGTTCAATTAAGTCACCTGATAAATAAGAAAACAAAATTGTGGCCTGTTAAAGATGGATGGATGCTGATGATGAGTGTCACCAAAAACGATTAGAGAGTCAGCACCTGGAGTAAAAGTTGTAGTGCAGCATGTCAGACTCGCTTGCGTGATCGTAACTCATCCATCTGTCACACTGTAAACTGTTCATCAGCTGGTTTCAGGTATGACACTCAGTGTAACCCTGATCGTAATCTGAGGTAGCCAGGGGAGTTTTTCTTTATGCAAACCACTTTATATAAGTGCATAAGTGCGTTATGTGTCAGAAATTTAAGTCCTGACAAAACAGAAATACACAAAACCTTCTGTTTACGGTAACTCAGCCAGACAATAACACACTCTCATATATTGTAATGATTCTGATATATTACTGATATCAACATAAAATACAAAAAATATAAATTCCAACATTGTTTTTTCTCAAAATAAGAAAAAGCAAAACAGTTTTACAGTTGAATATACCAGCACATCGCATTTCCTCAAACTATAGTTCACCTTTGTCCTGGTTTAAGCGCTCAGAGTGACAGGCGGTGTGGTTTTGATGAGTAATGACAGAGTACTATGCTGAATGATGATCAAAGGTGAAGGAAAGCCTGACTTCCTGTTTCACATTTCAATGTGGTGACAGTGTGCTAAGAGCAAAATAGGACAGCAGGCGGCCTAATCTGTTACATATGTCACCTGTAAATGTCATGACTGTTTGGTTGATGAAATGTTTGAACTGTATTAATGCAGGTAGTCAATGCTGTCAATTTCATTTAATCCCCACTTTTGTCTTTGGTGAGATGTAATTGTTTGCACATAAAAGAATGAAGTCTGTATAACCTGTTTTTTGAGGCAATGGTTTTCAAACTTGTTAGTTAATCCAGGTAGTAGTGTAATTTCATTACTCCCATTTTCACTTAATTGCTTTAATTGGATTATATATATTGTGCAAAATACAAATATTTGATGAATTGTAGGTAAAGGACCAAACTGTATTTATTTTTTTCATTAAAACCATCCCAGTCATTATTGTAAAATGTCACAATTTGTATGTTTCTAGTCTCAACAAATAAGTGAGTGATCCAATGGTGTCATAAAACACCGTCAAGACGGTCACAGTGACCTCAAGTGGACAGGCTGCGTTATTGCAACTCCTAATTTCTTTTATTATTATTTTTTTTGTGACGTTTTCATTGGCTTCTCCAGTCCTTGCTCCTCATACATAATCCATCAGTTATACTATAGACCATTGCTGTCGCATCCACACATTCAAGTATCTGCAGCTGGATATATCAAACACAAACGGTATCATTAGGCACAGTCTGTGTGCTCATACACAGTTAAACATCTGGAATCAACACTTCTTTTCAGCTTCTTTTTCCAGGTTGTGTTTTCTTGAACAGCAGAGAAGAAGACACTGTCTGAACTCATCCACATTCACAAAGGGAACAGTCACGGCAGCTACTCCGACAACAGTCAGCCCTCAGGGGCACAGGGTAATGGACCTCTTCAGTCAAACACGCCTTGTTGGTCCAACACAGATCAGATCCTTGTGTGTTTTTCAGTGAGACGCGTGTTCACTGTTTAGGGCTAAACTCGGAGTTCAACTACAATGTCTCTAAAAGGCCAGGAATTTAAATGATATGTTATTGAGCCTTGACAAATAAAAGGAGCGGCACAGACTGCCAAACATCCAGAAATGTTTGTGGGCTCATTCCGCTCCTTCGGTCCTATATGTGGCTTAAGCAGAGGGGTTGTTTTCTCAGGACCTTTACCAGAGGGCCGGGCTCTGATGGGACAAGTAGGCTGGCTCCTCTGTCGACAGGATGAGAAGAGAGGGGGGAAGAAAACTGGAACGGGGGAGGGCAGAGTGGGGGGTTGGAAAGACCTTTTCCAGCCGTCTCCTTCAACTTATAGGTCCTCTATACACACCCCCCCACACACACACACACACACACATACACACGCACACACACACATATATGTAAAGCAACAGCAGAGCCCAGCAGACAAAGTCAGGATGTGACATCATCTACAGGAAGAGAAGCCAAACAACTTTTTTCTCCGTTTACTGTGCTGTCTCTGCCGCCGAGTGAAGTTAGAGTCTCTCGGTCTGTTTGCGTCCAGCAGGCGGGGAGAAGATCCAGAGGACCCAGAGGGGGCAGAGCAGCTGGAGCTGACCTCAGCAGGGAATTTATAGTCAAGGTATCCGACGCCCAAACCCTCTCTGAACTTCCCACGCCTTTCCAGCCCCGTTCCTGGATTCCATGATTGTAGCCAGGTAGAGTGCAGACAAGTTTTTCCATTCAGTTGTCTCCTGTTTTTGTCTTTTCCCTCCTGTATCTCCTGTTGTTTCTCTTTTATGACCTTTGTTGTTTTATATAGGTGTCATAACTTCTGTTAGTCTGCAAATGTCAGAAACTAACTCCATAAAAGCAATGGGAGTATGCACGGAGCCTGCTGGGAGTGGTGCGTGATAAGACATGTTTCAGACATGCAGGACACTGCTGAGACATGCAGGGAGACAAGCTGAATGAAAGGACACTTCTTTCTTACATGTCAGCTTTTGCATAAATGCTCACGGTCTCCAAGTGTGACCAAGTTAGTTGTTTGGCTAAAACTGTCCCCCTGGTTTTGAGGAGCGAATGAAGGACTGTGTCTGTGAGCCTTCCTCACACGCTCTTTTGTCATGGACACATTTTTGTTTTGCAGCGATCTCATGACCACGTATTCACTCTCCCGCAGTGGCCAGATCTGAGCCGAGCCCAGGCAAACCGTGAAAGCCTGTGGAAAGTAAAAGCACCCTTCTCATGTGTCCAGTGCTGTGAAGCTGCATAAAGCCAGAAACCAGGCAAAGTGTCAGCACAACAAACATGTCAGGAGTCTTTGGAGTTGACTCAGACAACTTTTATCAGTGCGTGGTTTATTATGTGAGCACAGATGATAACGCAGTGACAGAAACTTCCACTAATTGACGTCACGCAGAAACAACCACAGGAAACGTTAGGACCGGCAGTTCAATATGGGACACAAATGCGGATGCAGTGTCATGTTGCAACCGCAGTCACTTGAATGTGACTGCCGTCTCAAATCCATTAAGGCCACACACTATTTGATCCTCCAAAGTAGCGAATGGAGTCGGCAGAGCAACACAAGAAAACAAAAGCCTCACACGGACACCTTGTTCCTAATAAACCCTGCCCCCCCCCCCCCCCCCCCCCCCCCCCCCCCTCCCCCCCTCCCCCCCCCCCCATTAAGGCCACACACTATTTGATCCTCCAAAGTAGCGAATGGAGTTGGCAGAGCAACACAACAAAACAAAAGCCTCACACGGACACCTTGTTCCTGATAAACCCTGCCCCCCCCCCCCCCCCCCCTTTTACTATTATAACCCGCCCAGTTTATATTCAAATGATAACATTCAGGTTTTATGTTTTATCACTGCAATTAAGGCTGAACGATTATGCACCAATAGCTCGTTCACTGAGTGAGGTCCCACTCCTAATCACTGTGCATTATCTGCCAGACGCTTAATAGGCGTTAGAAAATAAAAATTATTGGCTGTGTGTCATATTCCATTGGAGACACTAATCATACGCTTCCATATTTAGTGTTTTCACACCAGACTTCAATGTTTTATTTCGATTTTAACATCTACTTTTATAACCCAATGACTCGAATAAGCTTCAGTCCAGTGGCCTGGATTTCTGCTCATTTTTTTCCATAACTGAAACAGTTGCTATTTTTTACCTCTGTCTACCAGTGCAAATCCTGTGATAAGAGTGTTTTGGTGGTGCTGAGCAGTGGACGCAGTAACAGCACATTTGAATTGGAGTCACTGGTTTTCAGTTTCCTGCTCAGGGTGTCCTTTGACCTAGATTTTAATGGGCCACTTCTGGAAAAAGATTTTTGATGTAATGCATTCTTTTATGGCTCCTAGTCTCATGTTTTGGTAATAAAGTTTTTTTTTGTCACCCTTGCCTAAATATTAAATTGAGAAGAAAGGAATAAATCAACTTCTCCTGTTTTTTTTTCCCCACAGGGGACTTTCCACCCTCTGAAAACGAGAGCTAGCTGCAGCCTTTGCATGACAGACGCTGTGACCTGATTTTCGGAACTGCAACCACCCTGGTTGCTTCACTCAGGAAGGTCACGCGCTATCAAAATCAAAACTATTATTGTGGAAAACTTATCCTCCCCCTTATCTCAGGGGAAAGAGAGAGTCAATGGCGTTGTGTCTTGGACAAGTGTTCAGCAAAGACAAAACCTTCAGGCCGAAGAAGCGGATTGAGCCCGGCACCCAGCGGTTTGAACTCTACAAGAAGGCCCAGGCCTCGCTCAAGTCTGGCTTGGACCTGAGAAAAGTGGTTCAGCTCCCCGAGGGAGAGAACATCAACGATTGGATTGCCGTTCATGTGGTGGATTTCTTTAACAGGATCAACCTGATCTATGGCACGGTGAGCGAGTACTGCTCCGAGCGCACGTGTCCCATCATGTCTGGGGGGCTGAGGTATGAGTACAGGTGGCAGGACGGCGACGACTACAAGAAGCCCACCAAGCTGCCTGCTCTCAAGTACATGAACCTGCTGATGGACTGGATAGAGTCGCTCATCAATAATGAGGACATCTTCCCCACCAGAGTAGGTGTGTGTGAGGTGTCTACAAATGAGGGCATCCGGCCATTACTGAATGTGTTACCTAATACACGACTGAGTGCCGCCCACACTAATGCTGTCCCGCATCAGTGCTTAAGTGTCATCCTTGAGAGCGGCGCCGTTCTCTGGCGTCGATGATGAAGTTCAAGCAGAGGTTAATTAAACAATAAGGCTGACATTTAGAGGAGAACGAACGAGGTGATTCCGGTGTGGTTTTATCTCGGGCACCAGATCAGACGACCAACATTTCTTAGCTGTCAAAGTTTCATGCATAATGGAGGCAGGAGCTCAGACAGCAGCACAGTGGCTCAACCATCGACACCGAAAGGCGGATTTAGGGGATTTCAAATAAAAAAAACATTGGCTGTGTCCGAAATCGCCCCCTAACCCCTACTCCCTACTCCCTACATAGGGGAAATAAATGTAGTGCACTTTATAGTGAGCTCAACAGAAAAATCTTTCGGACACTTTCGGACACTACTCTCGGCGCCGGTAATTACGTCATCGCTGTCGCACAATTAAAACGTACCACATTATTGTCGTCTCACAAAATACTTGTTTGTTTACCACTGCATTTTTATTAAATTAGAGGCTTTTGATTACTTTCCGGTACTTTTTATTTTTGTATTTTGTTATATTTTATAATATTTATGTATATTTCCCTCCCGTCCGTCCGACATTTTCACTTCCGCGCAGCCCAGAGAATTTCTGGCAATGCATGATGGGATATCTCGGTCCGGTTAGTGACCATCGGATGTTCACTACATTTTGCGGTGAATTGTGGGATACATTGAGTGCACTATATAGTGGACATGCTATGATCCCTAAGGTTTCGGACACCACTACAAAATGGCGTGCTCACTATATAGTTCACTATATAGGGGTTAGGGGGCGATTTCGGACACAGCCATTGTCTCATACACAGATGTGAATGAGTGTAGTCTAAATGTTAGCCTGCGACAGATAAGCAATTTGTTCATGATATTTCTCTACCCTTTGCCCAGTTAGCATACGATCTCCTGTGGCCCTGAGCAGGAATTTATTGTGAGAGTAGAGAGCAATATTAGATTCATGCCACTATGCATATTATTCACATACATAATTTCCCTTTTGCCAAATAATGTGATCTACACTACAGTCTTGTACATTCTCCTTACTAGCCATGTTGTGGTTTTATACATTTTTTGACTATAAGTGTAAAGGAGCATTGTGTTACACGTCCTACCAGTTTGTGCTCATGTTCGCAAGCGCCCGAAAATTGGTTATGTGTGAAATTACTTCCTCTTCCTGAATGATATTATCCAGCACATCAGATTTTTAAAACACAGATTCAACAGTTGATACTGTTGAAAAGAAATTATATCACTTATTATTGGGTTTTAATCATAAAAATTATAACTCTTTTGTGTTTTGATCTAATCAGACTTTTTTTTTTCAGGTAGAAGACTCGTGATTTCTGTAACACCTATTTTCCCTCTTTGATTTAGGTGTCCCTTTCCCCAAGAACTTCCAGCAGGTGTGCAAGAAGATCCTGAGCCGTCTCTTCAGAGTCTTTGTGCATGTTTACATCCATCACTTTGACAGCATCTGCAGCATGGGAGCAGAGGCCCACATAAATACCTGCTACAAGCACTACTACTACTTCATCTCGGAGTTCAACCTCATTGATCACTCTGAACTGGAGCCTCTGGTGAGATAATAGTTTGACCTCAATCGTGTCAGGGTGAAGCGAGGGAGCAGGAGAAAGATGATGTTTTCTAATGGGAAGGGTTTCCGTTATCACACTCATGAATGTCCTTCTAACAGAAAATATCAGCCTTCCTGTCATCCATAACATTGCTGTGCACCATGGCCAATGCCGCTTTCATATTTGTTACCATTGCTGTCACCATGCTAGTACATGTGCACTGCAACTAAAATAACAGCAACTTTTATGTCTCCCAAAGTTGCACATGCAACATGGTCTTTCAGACTTACTGTGGACATCCAGCACATGAACATGCGCTCTCCCTGAGATAATAATTTTCCACCCAGCACTCGGAATGGAATTGCCATTCAGTCTCCTCCCCAGGTTTCCATCATGACAGAAAGTCATTAAAGTCTTTTCAAAGAAATGGGTTTAGTTTGAAGTAACAGCCCACATTAGAGAACATGCTGACTATGTGCCGTCATTATGAGAGAGAGTTTGTGTAATTGTTTCTTTTTGCAATAAAGGGACCTCCAACACATATGCGCTGATGGGGAATGGTTCTCCATGCATCAATAAAAGTCTTCTATTATCATCATTATGTAGTGTAATTCCCTTTGCGAACTGAACCAGGGATGAGATATTTATTTCAGCACAAAGTTGAAAAGACAAATTTTGCCCCCTTTAGTTGCGAAGGTGGTTATGTTTGTCAGAACAATACATTTCTCTGTTCTTCATATGTAAATGTATTCATCATAATCACCAATCTCCTCCCACAGTGCAATATGAACTTGATGTGTTGAACATGTCCTTTGTTTTCTTTTCCCACAGAAAGCGATGACGGAGAAGATATGCAATTAAACCAAACCGCATGGACCAAAGAGTTTACATTTTGGCGTTATCTGAGCCTTGTGAGAAAACAACAGCTTCAAAACACTCTTCAAAGAAAGAACAATTTTACATACATCTGCATGAGTGGCTTTCCTAAGCATTGCTGGAAGGTCCAATCACATTACACACCCTTCTTCGGAAAGTGGGACTGTACTTCCACACACGTTCTTACTTACAGTGTGATCCTATCATTATAGGACTTGTACTATATTGCATTATTATACTACATCTCCTGTACTTATATTTCTCTTTTCTTGTGCATGTATGTTTGTTTTTGATCAGTCAAACTCTGTATTTTATGTATTTGGTATTTTTGTTCTTGTGTTTTTCTAGTTTAAACTTGAAATAAATAAAATATGTGGGCTGATCTGCCAAACCCTCTGATATAATTGTGTAAATAAAAGTCATGAGCATGCACAAAAAATCCCCTCTACGTGGAGAGGGGCGCGGCGGGGAGGGAACAACACTAGTGACGTTTAATGGGAAGCCCGACTCTAAACCAATGAGGGGAGGGGACATGCGGAAGAAGGCTGGACAAGCGTCTGTTTACGTGTTTTCCCGCCCCGTGCGTCATCGCTTGTCTTACTGATGGATTTCAACTAGCAATGGATGCTTACATCAGCTCGCAGAGGCCTTGACAGAGGGGATTTGTCTGATTCGGGCAGGTCAGAAAGTTGCTTTTGCAACTGCACTTCTATTTAAATGTTAACTTACCGGTGTCTTCACTCCAACCAGCAAACAGACGTGAAGGCTCAGGACAAGCTAGCGACGGGTTCTTGCTAGCTAGCTGAAGCTAACAATAACACAATAACAAAGCGTCGTTTTTTCATTGAATATTAACTCAGAATTTTCTATTTAGAACCCTCGGTTGTCTAATACAAATGTTTTTTTTTTCGTGGTACATTACTACTATTGTTTAAATAACGACGTGGCTGCTGTTGGCTGTTTCGGTAAGTTGTAATTAACTGACAATAGACTAAATACGTCACTATTACTAATACGTTCAGTGTTTTGCCTTGGCGTAGCATAGCCTTTACATGTCAGAAGGCTAATGCTAATTAATCATCAGACAGGACTCCACCAATAACTGGAATTAAAACGGAAGTAACACGTTGCACGAAGGAGGAAACCTGTTATGGACCTGTTGCGGTTTTCATTGGTCAAATTCGTTGAGTTGCTTTCACTTTGCCTTGATGTGTGATGATGTTTATTCATGTCATCCTGGCTTGTGCTCACAGTTGCAGATATGGTGAGGCACAGCGTGGTGACAGAGTTGCAAGGTTTCCAGCAGTCTCTCCAGGTAACTGTTATTGCTGGGAATTTCCCACTTTCTGATACGTTTCGTTTGAACAGACTATCCAGCTGCCAGAAAGTAGTGCACACATTCACAAGGTTATCTACACTGAAACTGAGGTTTCATCACAATCTGTGAGTCATGCACTGTTGTCCGGTTGTGTGACTTCTTCTGGTAATGTCCAGGGTGAGATAAGTCCTGCCATGATGTTTCCTCTATTCTAATCAGGTCACTGTTTTGGCATGTTGCCAAAGGGGAAGATAGTAAAGCTGTAATATTAGTTATATTACCACATAACTGTAGAAGAACTGTCTTTTTTCAAAAGAGGAATGTATTGGTTTTATATATGTTAGCCTGCTGGAGGAGAATTAATTAAACATTTATGTTTTACATAACACTGTAGAGTGGCAGGATTGTGTTCTCTCATGCCTTTTTTAAAATGTTCTCATCTTTCTGAATATTCTTGCACTTTTCCTCCGTCTCGGAAGTGACGGTCTTCTTCTGTTACAGGGTAACTCCCTGGCTTTGGGCCACATAGGGCAAAGCTGTGGGGGAAGTCAGGAGAACGAGATGCCATCAGAGGAAAGACAGCACGTTTCGCAAGGCCCATCAGGTACAACATCTCATCTTATTCAGCATATAACAGCATATGCAGATACGGAAATTGTCTGTGTATTTTATGCTCATTTTATATATATTTGCATATGGATTCTTCTGTTTTGCAGCAGATTTTGAGAAAAGCCAACCAGTGAACATCCCAGATACAGCCAAAAGAAAGAAGAAGAAAAGGACAAGGGCAACAGACAGTTTCACTGGCACTTTTGATGGTAGTAAACCTTATGTTACTGTGAGACATGTTTGGAACAAATCAAAAATGTTACAGAGTTTTTGCTGCCTGGCAAACATCTCCTGTGGACTTATATTCATTTGTATTTATCAGACCTCTACAAGTTGACAGAAGAAGTGCTTGGTCAAGGAGCACATGCTAAAGTTCAAGGATGTGTTAGCCTGCAGAATGGACAGGAATTCGCTGTGAAGGTGAGTGAGGATATTTGTCACATTTAGTCATTGCAACAAATTTTCTTTTTTCTATTCACACAACTAATAGCATTCTGCCTGTTTTGGTCGACAAAGATCATAGAAAAAAGTGCAGGACACAGCCGCAGCAGAGTCTTTCGAGAAGTGGAGACACTCTACCAGTGTCAGGGAAACAAGTGAGTGCACTTACTTTTTGAGAGAGATTTATCATTTAGAAATATCACTGAATGAAAGAGATGTTACTCCTATAAAATATCTTGGTCCAGGAATATTTTGGAGTTGATCCAGTTCTTTGAAGACAGCTCATGCTTTTATTTGGTATTTGAAAAGCTGCGTGGGGGTAAGTATAAATGACTGAGACATCCATAATGGTTTAGACATTCACAATCATTTAGATGATTCATTGTGAACATCCTCGGATTACCATAAATTATTGTCCTCTCTTCCTCAGGCACCATTCTCACACACATCCAAAACAGAAAGCACTTTGATGAGCTTGAAGCCAGTAAGGTTGTCAGGGATATTGCCCAAGCACTTGATTTTTTACACACTAAGGGTGAGTCACTATTCCTAGAGGTCACTACTCCTTGCAAACAGAAAATCTGTGGATCATCGTGGTGAAAATGTGCTCTTTTACAGGCATTGCCCATAGAGACCTTAAGCTGGAGAACATCCTTTGTGAATACACTGATCAAGTAAGTGGCATTTAATGGGCTTTTAGATAGACATACATTTCACCTAGGGAATAACATTATAATGTTTTTCCTCTGCCTTTCCACTTAGGTGTCGCCTGTGAAGATCTGTGATTTTGACCTGGGAAGTGGAGTAAAGCTCAGCAGTGCATGTACACCCATAACGACTCCAGAGCTCACTACCCCGGTACCAGTCTCCTCTGAGCTTGTAGCACATACACACAAACAGAAGCAATATAACGAATGCAGATACTTGACTGTCAACTTTTTTGTTTAATTTTCCCTTCTCATAGTGTGGCTCTGCTGAATATATGGCTCCAGAAGTAGTTGAAGTTTTCACTGATGAGGCCTCCTTCTATGACAAGCGCTGTGACCTTTGGAGCCTCGGGGTTATCCTCTACATTCTGCTGAGTGGCAGCCCCCCCTTCACAGGTCACTGTGGCACAGACTGTGGCTGGGACTGGGGAGAAACCTGCAGAACCTGTCAGGTACGCTTGCCCAAACAGTGTCTGTGCTCACCCATTGTTTGTCTTAGTTTATAAAGCCACTTTTTACTCTGTTTACGGAGCAAAAGGTATAGTATGCCGCCTTTTTCATTGCTGCGAATGCCTCTTTGAATTCTTACCATTACATTTTTGTTAAGAAATAAAGTTTTGAACCATTCATTAACACACCCACATTTATAAACATAGAGCGCATGTCGAAAAATACCAAAAATCCACTTTAACAAAGGACAAAATGTTTGGATGGTGATTGTTGCCTCTGCTTCACCACTAATAAATCACAAAAACTGTGACAGTTGATCTATTTCACTGGAAATTGTATAATTTGTGTAACTGTCTCTTCTCAGCGTAACCTGTTTGAGAGCATCCAACAGGGTAAGTATGAGTTTCCAGACAAGGACTGGTCCCACATCACAGCGGGAGCCAAGGATCTTATTTCCAAACTGCTTGTGCGGGATGCCACACTTCGCCTTAGTGCTGCTCAGGTCCTAAAGCACCCATGGGTGCAGGGGGTATGTAACATCACATCTGTGCACAAGAAAAATGATCTCGATTGTCATTCCTAAGTTATTTTAAAGTGTGATAGGGTAATTATTTCCTTTCTTTTTGTTCAGAATGCTCCCGAGAGAGGTCTTCCAACTCCTCATGTTTTACAGAGGTAAGAAATAATTCATTATGACGATAATAATAATAATAATAATAATACAACACATATTGGCAATAATAATACATTGCAGAAACACGTTGTTGTCTGGGATGTAGTTGGTCTCACTTCTGAGTGCTGATATACTACCATGAAGCGATGTGTCTTTTGCATTTCATTAACGGTTACAAATGTTCAGCTTTGTCTCAAATCCTCTTCTGCGTCCTCTGTTTTTCTAGGAACAGTAGCACCAAAGACCTGACACAGTTTGCAGCAGAAGCCATTGCCTTTAACCGGCAGCTATCCCACCATGATGAGCAGCAGGAGGACGTCGGAGCTATTGTTTGCTCCATGAGGCTATCTCCGCCTTCCAACTCCAGATTGGCACGTAGACGAGCGCAGTCCAATGCCGTCCGTACCACAGTCTTCGCACCTGCCTCAGATGACCTTGCAGCCTGAAGGACCAGTACAAGCTCCCATTCACTCCCTGCTCTGTGTTTGTGTGTGTGTGTGTGTTTTGTTTCACAGAGAGCCTTGTAGGATGAGCCACACATCAGTACAAGCGACCAGCTGTTCCTAGCTCTTTCTCTTGGCCAGTATCTTGTCACTCAGCGAGATTGAGCACTAAGGGGACAGTTAATCCTCGGCTCCCATCCCCTTGTTGAACACAGGTTTTAAACTCTGGAAATTTATTCAGGCATCATTTGAAGATGTCTGAGTTTTAAACAAAGACTTTTTCAGTTGAAAATTCTCTTGGGTTTTAGAAATACACAGTCTTTACATACAGTATTTATTTCTGATCACCTCCAAACATCAGGCAATGCAACTAAAACTTGCAGTTTATATTACAATATCCATTACTATAGGTCCAGCACAGTCATGTAGCTGTTGCTGTCCACTATTATATGATTTTAATTGGTTTTATTTTTCTTGTGGTTCTACTGTGAATTATTTAATATGTTATTTAAATTCTAGTTATTGCTCCTCAGTCACTGGTGGAAAGGGATGATATTATTTTTATTTTTTTAAGCCTGTATGTGTGTATACATTTTGGGGAGTCTGTGGCTTTTTCTCCAAATATAGCGGCATTATTATGTGCTTATTCTGGTAATTTAGCATTGGAAGTGCATACAGAGAGTAATGAACTTGAATGGATACGTAAGGAAGTTAGAGAGGACCCAACGATCTGATTGTTTATTTTCATCTCTACGTTTTTCATCAACACAAGCTACCTGTAGCACTGGTGTACTTTAAAATAAGCCACTTGTTTTGGGAGGGACTTATAAAGGAGAATATAGTTTGGTAAATTGGGTCTACCAATGTGAATTACATACCTACAGAAGGGGATTTTACAGGGGAAGGGGACTTATCGTATTCTCATGTGAGCCCAACATTACCTCAGACTCTATTTTGCACCATCTCTTGTGCATGTTTGTACTGTAAAAAATACAGTTGGTGGTCATAGTCGATGTTACACTTAATAGTAAGATAGAGGATTCCATCCTGCAGTTGAAAAAGATTTATTTTTTAGAGATAGATTATCGAGTTTGTAAACTGTGGAGTTTTGTATTTTGGGCTCTGTGAATGTGCCTGTTAAAAGATTGATGTACTGACCAATCTAACCAAGACTTTTTCATCTTCTGATATTTTTTTTCGGCCCATTATTTGTTGTTGCTTACTTAAGTCTTACTTCATTTGTTTTAATAATTAATGGCCCAGTCTCTGTTCACTTCTTTTTCCCCTAACCGCTGCTTTTATGTATTGGCCGCTTAACGACAAGCCCCCCGATTTCGCACAGTTGCCATGGTCACCCATCCCTATAGCAACTGAAGCTTTCGTAGGCTGACAGGAATTGACAGAGATGTGTTTGAAGTGAATGCACACATTGGGAAACAACCAATTACTGTTACAGCCCTCTTATTGTCATTATGAAACACAAGAGGACTTAATTGTTTCTCTTCATCCCCTTGCAATGGTATCAATCAGATACAGTAGCCTAATTGTTATGTAACTTTGTTATCCCATTGTTATTTGTGGGGTCCCAGGCATTAAGCTGTTACTGCTCAGCAGACTTTCTCCAGTGTGCTGCGTTTTCAATAAAAAAAATATCCGTGATGTTGTCTCCTGCCTGATGTGTCATTTATATAGGATACAGGTTGTTATTGAGTTTACCAGCAAGATTTCATTCAGAAGTGTGGGTTACTTTTTTCAGTGAGTGAAGGTCCCTGTGCAGTGGATAAAGACTCGGAGGATGGTGGAAGAGGTAGTGATTTATATTACCTGCCCACACACTGAGCAGATAGCACCAGTCGGGCGGACGCCGCATGCTTATTCAAGATGTTTAAAAGCCGATAAGAAAGAGGAGTGATGCATGTGTATGTGACATGTGGCTGCCGATGAGCAAATCTAGTCAACGCCTAAATAATCTGATAATATCATAAATATATAGTCAAAGATATAAAGTCTTTTTTTGACTGTGCAGAAACTAAATCACTCCACATGCCTGTTTGATTGGACCATTTGTTACAAAGAGCTACATAGCGCCCCCAGTGGCCCGTCGTTATCATAGCGTGCGGTGTGGGTACTGTAGCGCTGCCACAGCTCACTCTGCTGCCGAGCAGCGGGAGAGAGAGAGAGAGAGAGAGAGCATCATTAACTCCTGCGCTGCATGATGGACGCTGGAAACACCGCAGCGCTCCACTGGATCAGGCGTCTGACTTCATGTGAGTGAAGCTCCTCATGATGTTTAAAGCTGGTTTCCTGTGCAGTGAGTAACCTGGACGACAATCTCATTGAAGTGTTGCCTCTTCACTGTGTTTCCACAACGTGTTGTTATGAGAGATTAGAATTTTAGTGCCATCACATCATGCGTTAAAGGTTTGGTCTCTTTGCAGGGAATTACTTTTTTTTTTTCATATAAAGTTACTTTTAATTTAAAGATTAAAAGTTTATTTCCCTCTGTTGCTCTCTCTCTCTCTCTCTCTCTCTCTGTCAGAGGTGATGAGTGTGGTGATCTTCAGCAGACATGGTGCCACCTGAGAAAACCTCCAGACCGTCTGGGGCCAAGCGGGCCCCCAAGCAGCCGGCCCTGCAGCACCAGAGCCTGCCCTCTCCGGCCCTGTGCTGTGCTTGTGGCCTGTGCATCATGCTGGCCGGCATCAACATCACCCTGGTGGGAGCTTTCGCCTTTGGCACCTTCATTCCCACCAGCAACCCCCCCATCGTTATCGGACCCCTTCTCTTACTGATAGCCCTGGTCTTCTTCACAGCCTGCTGCGTGGTCAGCAGGAGGGCCCCGGCCCACATGGCCCACAAGGCTAAAGGGGGGGAGAACTGGGGTCTGATGCGGATGGGGACGGTGGCGTTTGAGATGGAGACGAGCGAGCACACGCTGCAGGACACCACGGCTGTCCAGCTCAGCCCCACCAACTCCCCCTCCTCCTCCCACAAGTCCAGCTCCAGCCAGGCGGGCAACGCCGCTCCGCCTGTCTGCCAGGATGGAGCCGCTGAGATGTTTGACACGGGAGATAAGTCCACAGTGATCTCTGACAGCGAGGAGACCACTGCCACACAGACGCTGCCCGCTCACCAGACCTCCTCTACGTAGCCTGGACTTTATCTTATTGTCCCAGTGTTTTTGCTGTCTGCAGGATGGACAACAACCCATTGTTCCAGTTATGACCTGCAGACTTTTATCCTGTATTCTGTAATGTATTGTGCAAAAAAAAAAAAAAAAAACACATGTTGATGACTTGTTCAGTGTGTTGCTTGAACACATTGTTCAGTCCTACAACATATATATGAATTCCCCAGAAACAGGAACAGGAGATGAAACCTTAATCCAGGTGCCTGGTTGTGTATATCACTAAGGCAGATTATCCCGTGTTCATGTGGGAAGGATCAGCTGTGGCTTGTACGGTTGATCACCACAATGGGACAGGAAATAAGTGCGTCCACTAAAGCAGCTTCTCTGAGGCAGGAAACTGTTCCTCTGTGAGATGGTAAATATCAGCCACAGTCTTTTGCCGCTTTGATAGAAGTGTTGTCATCGTGTTGTTAAGAGGGTTTGTCATGTTGTAGTGCCATGTTTCTCATAGTTACAACAGATGTGTCTGAAAACTTTATAAATAATAAAATGTACATGATTCTAATTTTAATTTACTGGATGTGTTGTTTTTTTCCCCCTGTTTTTTAAACCTGACAAAAATCAATAACTGACGTTCTTTTGAGGATTTAATTAAAAAGAGTAACGAGAACAAAAAATAAATAAAAAAGTGTGATCACAACACACAACAAGTGAAAAGCACACACACGCGCTGCTGAAACAAAAGGGTGTGCAGGTTTGCAAACATAATCCATTCGTTATCTGAGACGAGCCAGCGGCAGCAGTGCAAACAGCCCCTTCCGAACATGTTGCCCATTACTTGGCATCTGAGCCAGCAGCTGCCGGCGAGAGGCCTGTTTACTCATCATTACATCTGTCGTCCACAAACACAGCAAAGACACACTGTGTGATCCCCACACACAACTCAACCACTGGAGAAGATAATAGAACCGCCACCGCTCGCTGTTATTAAAGTCCCCTCTTCTTCTTTTTTTTTTTCTTGTGTGGATCAAGCTTCATGAATGTGTGGTTGCCTGTAGTTATCCAGTGCGTCAGACACACCACTGCTGGTGTTTCTGACAATGAGGGTGACATGTCTTGGCAACCCGATCTCATTCTAGTTAAGCAGCAGTGAGAGAGGTCATGGTGCTCTGAGAGATGACACAATGAAAGTGAATCAGAGCAGCGTTGCCTTGAACTGTGAGCGGGTCCCTGCAACTCAGCGCTACATAATATTCATTAAAGATACATGAATAAGACTTTAGTAACTCTCCCATCACTGCACATGATGGGTTTAAGGGTTGGGGCTACAACAGCATCAGACACTGTGTCACTCTGCAGACTGAGTTCCACATCATATTTTGAAATGATCACCTCAGTAGCTGATCAACACATAAAACTGCTGTAATCTTGTAAGACTGTGTTTCATACAGCTCGTCCTCATTAGATAAATGGTTGGATGAATCGATCACGAGATGATTCACAGAACACTGAGGCTATTTGTTTTTACACATATGGCGCCCATTAGAATGAGGAACGAGTGACTTGAGAAAACAGTGATCTAGAATTCCACGTGCAACAGCTGTATAAATGATTGTGTGCGGGGCTTCTTCATGTAGATTTCACATGGTTTGAGGAATGGAACCCGACACTCAGTGGTGTGACTCCACCTGGTGGAGAGGAGACCCTGGCCCCTCTTTGAGCTTATGAAAATCAGCATGTTCTAATCATTGATGTCCCCCTTCTCAGAAACCATAAATATAAACAACAACAATAATAATAATGATAAAAGGAGCAACCATAAAAAAAATCAAGTTAAGTTAAATGAACTAAAGTTGAGCATGATGTCAAGGACACATCCCTTGGTTAACTTGAACATTGAACATTGAACATAATTTTACCACTTTAATTGCTGTATTATCTGTTAAATGATATTTGTATGAATGTATTTATGTTTTGTAGCACTCCATTAATATTATACACTATCAAAAAGTCAGTGTACCAGGTGGAGTGTGACCAGTGTTTCGATGTTTCTGGTGATGTGGCACCAGAGGGCAGTATCGCCCTTTAAACTGTTATTCTGAGCCATCTAAAAACAGAGAGTCTCTGGCTTTGATGGGATGTTAAATTAGAGAGTATCTGAATATGTATATGTGTGGAGTGGGAATTTCAAACGTTTGAAAAAAAAAAACTCACACATTATGATATTTTTAATGATAGAGGGAGAGAGATTGAAATGAATTTTTAAATATTTAAAAAAAACATGTGAAAAATATTTTTAGAATAAAATTTTTATGAAACAATTTTTAAAGGGATATTTTTCATTTGATGAAGAAATTACCTGCTTAATCATCAAGTTTCTTCATGTTTATAATACTTAATACATTGTACAAAATATTATTCTTTTTTGTGTTAACCCAGAGTATTTTGGCCTTTAATTCTTCACTACCACTAACTGTGCTCTGTGCATCTATCAAAATGAAGCTGTCAGTTTGATCGTTCTTTTTCTGTTTTCAAGTCATCTAATTCCTAATGACTGTTATGAGTGCTGACTCAGCTGTTGTCAAACAAATGATATCTGTGTCCTGTTGGAATAATCCCAATCCATTTCAATGGAAGGGGCTGCATCAAAATGACAAAGTGGGTAGGGGGGTGGGGGGGTTATATTACCATCTTATGATAAATGTGCAAACGTCCACCAAAGCTGAATCAGATGCTACATTTTAATGGCCTGATTGCTTGTTCATTTCCCGCCTCATTCTCTCGCCCCCTCCCTCTTAACGCGGAGCTGGTCATATTTTGTCCCAGATTAGTAAAGACGCCGTCTGACAGTTACTTCTGCTCAAGGTATTTAGGAGACATAATTCATTTATAGATCGAGGAGCGCTTCTATTTGTCATCTCCGTTTTTTTTATGCCCAGCCCCTCCATATTCGCTCATTCCTCTGGGTGGTATCGTGTGTGTGTGTGTGTGTATGTGTGTGTGTGTGTGTGTGTGTGTGTCAGGGGGATGGGGGCCAGGGCCAGTTTCAGCTGATGTATTAGCTGGCATATGCAAGCAATGAATTATAAGGAGGAAAAGGAGTCAATTATCCACTCCTAAAGAGGGGCCGGGCCCGTGTGGCCTCGGGGCCCCTTTCCATATTTACCAAGTCATTTCACTAAAAGGTACACTGGGAGACCTGGGGAGGAGACAGTCTGCACACACACACATATACACACGCACACACACACACACACATTCAGACACACATTCAGACACATTTACAGCTTTGGACCAACCCAACTCCACCTTACACCCTGTCACCACGCTCCTTCCTTCACATGCTCAGTGTTGTTGCCGTGGTTAACGGGGACGAGGCGGCGATGTTCGCATTGTTGTAATGCACTTTGCACACACCAGCTACGCAATCAGATTTCGGCTGAGCCCGAATCGCCACGCCGTGACCATCAGACGTTTTTTTTTTTTCTCCCCGTGTCCCAGTTCTGTCCCCCATCTCCCCTCGAATCCAAACGGCTCCCTGATTGACTGTGCCGCTCTGACTAATAGAGTGGATATGGTAAACGAAATATCGGCCTTTCATTCCAAAGTCTCTTACCCCCTGTGTCCCCAGTCACTTTGCCATGACATATTTTCAGATTGAGCGTTCTATCCTGTTTTTGATGAGGACAGGCTGAGACGAGGTGTACGCGGCGGAGACGATGGCAGTGATGCCTCAGAGCAGCCGGGGCCCTCGGACATGGGCAGCCAGGCTGACGGGGCCTCTGGTGACTGACAGGGCTGACACTTAGGGAAATGAGGTCATTAGACAGCATTATGAGTGGGCTGATAGCTCAGTAATGGGTTTTAACTTTGGAATTTAACACAGAAGCCCACTGGGGATGGGTTTGATGTGCAGGCGGACAGCAGGGCTCGAATAAAGACGGCAACTCGCCTGGACACCGGGGGAAACAGTGATGGGGGGAACGCGGGGGAAAGGGGGATGAGAAGGAGGAAACAGTAAAATAATACAGTGAAGACATGATGGGAAAAGTTTGAGAAATAAAGGACGCTGATCGGTGACAACACAAGCAAACCCGACAACGGGGTTTGTTTTTGTCCTGCCTCTTACAATGGGATCACAGAAACATTGTGGGTTTGTTCTTGTCTCACATAAACATAAAGTAAAACATAAAGTAAAAAAAAAAAAAATTTAGAACAATCAACTTTTGTTTACACTTCAGAAAAGGGGTTTAGCGAATTTAGCGAATAACGGTAAACACTTTTAAGTTATAAGACACAGGGCGAATACACAAGGGACGGTTTAGTGGAGATTAGGGGACGTGGGGGTGAAGCTCCATCTCTGTGGTTGTTGTGGTGGACATCTGCACAAGGAGGCAGGAGCAGGCTCACAGGGCACTGGCAGCCCTGTGGTGAGTGACTGATAATGCCCCAGCATCACTGCCATCACTCCTCCTGGCCGTGCTGTGAAAACAAATGGTCCACTTTACTGCGACCGCCGAGCTGGCGAGTTCTGTTCTGGAGGAAGATTTAGAGGCGCGTTGTGGTTGTCCAGCAGAGGGCAAGACAACTCGCAGGAGAGGAGGGAATGGATGAGGCCCGGTAGAGCGATGGCGGCAGTTTCAGTCGTTCCCCTTGCTTGGTGTGAGGGTGGAGGGGGTGGGGGTGGTGGGGGGCAGATGAGGAGAGTTGGCAACACAAATCAAGTCAAGTCGTCTCGCAGTGTATTTTCATCTCTGCGTTCTTCAGGCATCGCTTTCACCGCACTCCAGAGAATACAACCCCATCAGAACAGTCCAGCTGGTCAGGAGGTGATTTCAGGTTTATTAGAGGTAGACTGTGTGTGTGTGTGTGTGTGTGTGTGCAAGTGGCAATCCCATGTCTGTTTATGCCCAGAGTGTTAAGTATCTTTCACGACCCGCCTCTGCTTTAATCAGCATCTGTCGGGGGATGAATTCATTAACGCCACTTTCATTGGCTCAAGAGAACATAAAGCCTTTCTTCAGGGTTGAAGTGAAAAAGAGAAAGAAAAAGAAAAAAAAACAGCCCCTTTCATTAGCAGAGGTGTGGATGATCGCTGCAGTGGGCTTAAGTGACAGGTAAATTGCAGGTTAAGTGGAGAACACAGTCTTTTAACAAGAGACTCCTGGCTCCTCCAAATCCTCCTGAGTCTTTAATCTGAATACAAAAGGCAGGGGCGGGGGGATTAAATCTGACCCCTCAATGTTCTGTTTGTTCCAGACTTCGCTCATGGGCCTGCTGTGGTGTGCGTTTCCCTACCTGCCCATGTGGCGGCATCCGAAAACAACCGTCCTCCACAATGCTGCCTTTTCCCCGGCACAAAGCAAGAAGGGCCGCACTCATAACCACTCACATTACTGCAAGACGTGTTCTGAACCCTCCTATGAAAGAGGACTGTTTATTTTGTCCTCGATGATGCAGATTCATTACAGTACAGAAAAACAACAACAACAACAACAACAGATCCGTCTTGATTTAGCAGCGGCGGTTGGGAAGAGGAGACGAGGCTGGGGCGAGGCAGGCTCACGGTTAGGGCTTGCCGGGAGAAAGGCGCTTTGGGTTGTCAACGTTTTAGAGGCTTAGAGTCAAACCTATCCGGGCTCAGGAGAGAGGAGTCTGGGTGTTAGGCAGGCAGAATGACTCCCGATAGAAGGAGTTTGCGGCTCAAGTCGAGAGGAATCGTCTTGGCTCCCGGATGAGGCGAGGACTAATTGATTCTCTGAAGTTTCCCGTCACGCGGCCCGATTACAGGTATGACCGGATTAAAAAAAGAGGAGGGAGGGGGGGACTAAACAAGGGGATCTGGAAGGAGGGAAATTGTAAAAATCAAAGAGAAAGAAGATGAGGGCTGCCATAGACGGATCAGCATCACTTATACGCGCTGATGTGCCTGCTTTTTTGTGCGCGTGGATGTTTGTGCGCGCGCACACTGCCGCGGCTGTGTTTGATCTCTATACTCAGTGGCAATCATCGGGTCACATTGCCAGGGCCCTTTTCTCCGGCGTGTTGCACAGGAGCACATTGTGTTGTAGCAGCATGCTTCCCCTAATCACTCACTTCTGGTTAACACGCCTCAAAGCCAGAGGCATATGTCCGGCCTGCCCATAACAGCCCAGGACAAGATGGAGTGCTGAGGCGTGTGGGAGCCATAGCGGGGCCCGGCTCGCCGAGAGAAGCCTCCAGGAGAAGGAGAGTTAGGACGCATATCTAGACCTAAGCTGTCATGCGTGCAGCTATAATGGCTTGTTTAGTGGCAAAGTCCAATCTAGGGCCCCAGAGAGCCATTATTCCTGCGCTATCGATCGGGCCCTCCGGCCACCACAGCTCAGGCCCCTGTCCCTGATCCTGTTCCGTAATAAGCGCACTCATGTCAAGGTGGTAATTATCATTGATCTGTAGCTGCTGTGACAGGGTAGCAGCCCATTGCCATGATTCATACCTGGCGTGGGGCTACTGTACTTGAGGCGCCGAATCACCAAGCTCCAACCCGCATGCGGCCTCTGGTGGCACTGCCATGGCGGCCCCTGGAAACAACGCAGTCGGGAGATGGATTTGGGGTTTTTGTGTTGTTGATGCTTTCTGGGAGGCAGGTTTGAACACGGCTAATTACCAGCACGAGAGTCTTGTGTTGGCATGTTGCACAAGAACTTTCAGAATCAATCAATCTATCTATCTATCTATCTATCTATCTATCTATCTATCTATCTATCTATCTATCTATCTATCTATCTATCTATCTATCTATCTATCTATCTATCTAAATCTTTACGACTCTTTAATGTTTTCCCCCGAAACATTGATCCAATCACTGATCAAAGCGTAAGTTACATAACAAGATGCAGATGTTAGCATTCGACTTTATAAACCACTGTTCTAACTATTGGAACTTCTCATTGACCACGGTTTGTTATCTGTTTCTTATCTCCATTGCGTTGCTCGCAGGTGACCTCTGATTGCGTCTAATTGTGCTTTGTGATTATGGCGACCCCCCTCATGAGTGACAGCAGAGGACAGAGGAGCAGAGAGAGCGTCAGATGCAGCTGAGACACAGGGAAACGCCAAGATGTCAGGGCAGGCAATCAGTTTTCTTTAGGAGAGCGTCAGAGCGGCACCCGTGTCACCGGCGCACCGAACCCCGTCTCCTCTGATTAAGTCCTCTGAAATATTCCATTTGTCAGTGTCACGGCCCCGGCGTGTTGCCGCGGCGAGCAGCCATCTGTGTCTGTTGACTGTGTCATTCTCCAATTTACAACAGACAGCGACAACATCATCACATCGCCAGCGTCCCCTTGGCTCGCTATTGCTCAAACCTTTGCACACGTTCTTTAATGTCCTTTCTCTCTCTCGCTTTCTGATGCATCATCAGTCTACCTGTGCGCTCTGCGTGGCGTTGTGTTGTTTTCCCCTGCGGAGTGAAGATCAAACCGTTTGGATGAATCTGGTGGTCCAGGCACCATCTCGCTATCTGCAGACCTTAAGGGAGTTCTCTTGTTAAAAGTGTTGTTGTTTTTTGTCTGGCGTATCAACAGCTAACATCACTCAGGCCTCAAACTCCGATGCGTGTGATCTAACCCCATTAGCAGCCAATGTCTTTTCCGGAGCAGAGCCGGCATGGTTCACAGAGGATGGAAATTTCAATCTCCCCTCTATCATTTTCCCTATCATTACTCCATTCGCCGCCATTTCTCTCCATCCCGAGTCCCGAGAGGGAGCGAAGCGGCTGAAAAGGAGGGCACCGCGCACTCCGTGCCCAACTTTAATATGAGAGGAGCAGGAAAAGAGAGAGAGGGAGCGGGGGTGGGGGTGTTTATACATTATTAGGGGTCTATTATAAAGCAGCTATCACATTCTCCCTCTTCTTCATTTTCCCTATCATTACTCCATTCGCCGCCATTTCTCGCCATCCCGAGTCCCGAGAGGGAGCGAAGCGGCTGAAAAGGAGGGCACCGCGCACTCCGTGCCCAACTTTAATATGAGAGGAGCAGGAAAAGAGAGAGAGGGAGCGGGGGTGGGGGTGTTTATACATTATTAGGGGTCTATTATAAAGCAGCTATCACATTCTCCCTCTTCTCTCCCTCTTCCTTTCATTCCCCCACTCTCCTGACAGGTAGCGGGCGGGCGGCCTTGATGACTAGACTCAATCACCTGTGACAGTTTTGATTTGATGTCACTCGCTGGGTCGCTCTATTTGTTTGAGCAGTTAAGAGGTAATTGTGTGACATTGGCGGGGGAAGACGTGTTTTGGCGGCGCACCCGCTGAACCGAGGGGACAAGACGGGGGAGTGTGGCAATAATAAATGAGGGCTATTTCCCCCCGTATTCCCAGACTGTGTGTGTGTGTGTGTGGTTTTGCTGGGGTATGTGTGTGTTTGGCTGATGGGGGGACAAGTAGGGGCGATGAGCCCCTCTACCCTGGGGGAATTCAGCTGTGAGATGCACACTGAGGTCTCCTACACCCACTGTTATCATCACTCTCTCTCTGAGTCTGAATTGTTTCTGCGTATAATTTGCATTTTTGGGGGGAGTTCAGGTGTCATTCAGACCTCCATTGATGAACTGCAGTGATGTACAGTGGTAGTGTCTGTGCTTCATCTGATTGCAAATGAATTGAGTTCAACAGATCCTTCAGAAAGAAAAGAAATAAAGACAAATCACAGATACTGTGTGTGAGTTGCTGCTGCACCACGTTGTTGGTTGGTTGGAGTTAATGTGATGGTGCACATGGATGACAAACATAGAGGTTATCTGGTTAAAGGGTGATAATAGTCAGAAGCAGTAATCCTGGTTTAATAGGAAGATTGGAAACAGGAAGTGGTGATGAAGACCATCAATCATTCAGCCATTCAGAAAAAAAAACTTTACTAACCCAAAAGTAAAACTGATAGTGATTGCTGTTGTTGCACATCAGCAGCAAATGCCAGAGATAATCTGTAATCCATCTTTACATTTTTCTTTTCATTTCTATAATTACAAAGAAAATTTACAATAAATCTTTATCATTTAAAATTACGGGAGATTCTGATCAATCCAAAAATCAAAGGCTCTGACCGCTGCACCAGCACTGGAATAGTCTCAGGCTTTCGAGGTGCCGGCACAAAGGCTTTCTTACTCTACTCGTTGAGCTCATCCATTTGTTTGTTATCTCAATCCAGGATTTGGGGAGATACAAAGCTGATTAGGCAACAAAAGCAAATGGGAAGATAAGGAACACTTAGGTAATGGGTTTCGTCTGCCCATTTAGCAGGCCAAACCTTTCTCTTGGCTCCAAATGCCTTTGTTATTCTCCTCTCTGGTCTTGATCCAGATGGACGAGAGAGGGGACCCAGCTGTATGAGCACAGCAGGAAGCAGTGTCAATGCCCACAGTGATGTCGTACTGGGTCACGTGATATTGTGATGTATGCATATCTATAACAGACATATGTGACTCACTGTTATGTTAACTGGATGGCACGTAAACCAATACGGAGCCATTAGAGCCAACCTGGCTAAGGGCAATCTCTTGGCTTTTTACAGTCACTAATAATAACAACACCTCACAGAGGTCAGTGAGCGACGGGGGGAGGGATGAGGGAAAACATATTTACGTTCCTCCTGCTGCCTCCTCATGGAAAGAAGCCATGAGAAAGGTGCTTACTTAGACGAGATAAAGAGCACGATGAGAGGCAGCGGACCTGGATTAGGGAAGGGAGACGATCACGGCCAGAGAAGGTGGGGAGGGGGGCGTCGTGGGACTCGTGGTGGTGGAGGACAGCGAGGCCGGGAGCCGGAGTCTGGGCTGGTTGGATACGGGGGGAATATTAATCTGGGTTTAGTGCGAGCAGGACCCCACAAACGGCTCAGGCAAACAGAGCTTAGATGAGGCCAAGCCTCGGAGAAGGTCCTAAATCTTCACATTAGCTCCCCGCGTTTCTTCTGCTGAACCCGTAAGCTCTTTTTCTAAAGGACAGCACAAACAAACCACACACCCCCGCCCCAGCACACCCCACCCCACTCAATAGTACCTCTTGCCAGTCTTACACTTCCTCCCTCACAAGCAGACACACATACAAGCGAAATCGCGACGGCTTTGAGAATCCAGATTGCGGGAAATGTATAAATCCAGGGGCCCGAGTGGATGGGGAGAGATTAGATGGGTCTCCCTCTTAAAGCGACAGGATGCCTCCCGATTGTGTTGCTCGTTCTGCAGCGTGCCCTACTTCTGTGTCGGGGAAGAATTAGAGAGCAAGGAGGAAGACTTTGAGGGTTTGGGGGGGGCTTGTGTCACGATGACCTCGGCGATGCTAGGGAAAAAAAAAGTTGGAGGTGGTGATGATATAGGAGTGGATAGGAAAGAAGATATGCAGAGAGGTTTACATCTAAACAGCTTCAGAGTCTGAAGAGGGTGGACGTCTGTCCCGTTAATAGGGAGGGGGGGGGTGTAGAGGGAGAGCGGGAGCGAGCTGCTGAACCTCATCCCATCACCCGCAGCTTCCTGGTGGGGAGGGAAGCGGGGAAAAGTGCCATCTGACTGAGTTTCATTAACCTGACCACATGTGCCAAAAGCCCCGGTATTAGAGTTAATCAAACTGACAGCGACACACTTTCTGCAGTCTCCAGGAGCACATCCAGAGGCCTGCTGCTTCTAATGTTCAACATCTATCAGGTATGCATGTGGTGGTTCATCTGCAGTTAT
>JAFBJQ010001293.1:492788-540629 GCA_016785345.1 Trinectes maculatus
TGTGTGTATATATATATATATATATATTTATACTCGCTAACTCACGCACTCATCGCCACGTTCCTCAGTGGCTGTAACAACATGAAATGTCATTTATGGAGTTTCAGTTAAGTGTGCAGGAGCGTTTGATGTGAGGGGTGAGGGGAGCGTGTCCAGCACTGTAAGCCTCATAGCTAACTGTCACCATTGCATGGATGTCAACATTAACATCAAATGGGAGCATGAAGGGCCTGAAGAGTCACACTTCAGATCATTAGAGTCGAGTGAACATTTCAATCTCCCACATGTGACAAACAATATATATTTTTTAAATTGCACTCTTGCACTATTGGAGTTTCCCCAGTTGGCCCCGCAATCAGTTAAGTGTAAAATCCACTTCAGTTACAGCTGGTTCCCAAAGTGGCCCGCCCCCTAGGGGGGACGCAGTGCTATTACAGAGGGGGGTATATGTAAACTACATATAACAACATAACACAACCTAGTTAAAGGTAAAATAAGTGTTGAAAGTATATTTGTTTGAGGTTATATAGACCACTGTTAAAAAAAAAATAAAACAAGATATATTGTGTCTCAAAAGTTAACTGTGGCGACTCTTTTACATGTGCTATGTAAGACAAACAGACTTGAAACTAGAATTAGTGCATGATTAGTCTAATACTCTACATACAGGGAAAAGTAGCAGTTTAAACTTGACAGTAAGTAAAAATCCATTTCTGATGAACAGAATTACTCATGGAAAGGAGTAAAATGGGGTTTAAGATATGTACAGAAGGGGGACCGGTTACGTTTAAGCTCCCCCGCCAAGTCTCCCACTGGCAACATTATCCATCCTGTGCACCTGTCAGACAGCAGCACACGATGAAGCACAACATACCTTCATCAAAAAAAAAAAAAAGAAATAGAGAAAAATTAAAATATTAAATATTAGATCTTCAAAACATTACAGAGACAGGATGACTCCAAACCCCTACACCTGCTAGCATTTAGTCACAGGACTCAAGGGAAATGACTCTGGTTTTAAATCTGGTACAGATTTTTAAATATATTTCGGACTTTTAAAAAAAGGTGCACTGACGCGTATACGGACTCTGACAGGTTGCTCCGCGGCCCTCAGATCAGGCCCCTGGGGCGATGGCAGAGGTGGGTTGTCCACTGTGGCGCCCAGTCAGTCGAACAACCTTCATCACGCCTACGCCCTCGACAGATCAATCTTCCCGTGACACTTCATTTAGACTGAATGAATGTGGAATTAGGGCCCATTATGGCTATTGGCAGGAGCTGACAGTCCCACAGCACGGTGAGCCTCACTTCCCAGAGGAGACTGCTGCTGAACTGAGCAGATAAGGCTTTTTCAGCTCCGCCACAAAGCTGAGGAAGTCATTCGATTTTTTCCCCCTCCCATTCATTCAACCCCCGTCATCAGTATTGCTAATCAACTAAAGGAATGTTTAACCCCCCCTCCCCTCTGCTTTTGTACGCCAACCTTTTTTGATTCAAATGCTTTTGAAGGGTAGATTTCAACTTCCTTCATCTCAGAGGAATTATAAGTATTCTGAATTCACAATACCTATAAAACTGTCCTTTGATTGACAACTGAATGATCTGAATGATCCCACATATATAGATGCCTATATGGATTTGGCCTAAACCAAAGGGACTGATTGATACTACAGAATAAGTTTTGTATATTTTACTTTACATTTAGTTTAGTCTGAGTGTTTACACTGTCTTAGAATCACTCTGACCAGACTGAGTGGCTTTAAAATCCATCCACAGCCCAGAGTCCTGCACACAGACACACTTTATCTCCCTCACACACTCAGGAGCACACACACAAACCCCACCGAGAAATCATCTCAGCTGGCATAATATGATTGTGTAATTCAGACAAACAAAAGATAAATCCTCTGAGTTGATATCATCCATTTCCATAATTTAGATTTTTGGATTTTGGCTGCTGGCACCCAAAGCTGAGAATCTGATTTGATATTTTGCATTTGGGTTGATAACTCTGGTTGGGATGGAGCTGGTCTTAAGGTGGGAGTCAGGTCAGCCTCCCTGTGTTCCTCACCACCACCACCACCACCACCACACCCATCCTCCACTGTCTCTGTGGAGTTCATGGCGAGGCCCCCCTCATGTATCCCTCACTGACCAGGCGGCTGAGAGGCACACAGATACCCCCTTAAGGAGCTTTGCTCTCCGGAGGAAACTTAATCTCCTTTTTTAACGCCATCTGAAGGCTCCTCGCAGGCCCTGAATAGAGCGGGGTGGGGGTGGGGGGTGGGGAGGGAGCTGGCTGCAGAGTATCTCGGAGCCCACATGGCAGCCCAGCCCAAATCTGAATATCTGAGCCACAGCGGAGCTGAGGAGCTCCAACGCCTGCACAGGAATTAGCCTTCCAACATGCCACGTTAAATCCCCCCCCCCCCCCCCCCCCCCCCCATGCCACGTTAAACCCCCCCCCCCCCCCCATACTCCCCAACAACACCCCCTCTACCCCCAATTCACCCACTGCCACACGTGTGCAATGGGCTGTGCCTGTCCCAGGATTCACTGTGCACCAGTCAGGTTACCTAACCAGATTTCAAAACCAAAAAACAAAACACTGAGACCAAGTTGTCTGAGTTATGAAGCACCAGGCTTCAACTCAACTGAAAAGCTATTGGCTAAACAAAAGCAAGAGACAGTAAAAGCTTAAAAAGAAAATGCATATTGTGTAAATGTACAGGTTGCGAATGTTCCTTTACAGAATTAAATATCACTATTTTCAGATTTCAGATTATTTTGCTTGTTTTATTAAATTCCCCTGACTCGCGTAAACTCACTAGTCACACACGTCTGACCTCTCAGACCTTACTCAGTGGTCATAAGCATCAACTGAGGTGGAAGAAAAAAAACACGTGTCTGTCAGTATCTTATCACCTTGTCATGTTTAGCTATAAGGACACACACAGACAGCTGTGCTTCACAAAACCCAAACCCTCTCCGGCGTTCTCCTTCCCTTTGACCACAGGCCAGGGGTAAATATTAACCTTGACAGACTTGTGTGAAAACCTCTGAGCCATTTTATTTGGAAGGAGGTGTGACAGATTACCGAGGAAGGGCGGATTCCTCAGTGGCAAGAGGTAGCGGCTCTCTTTACCCAAACACTTTGGGACCCGTGCTCTGACATGCTCCTTTAGCACCCTGTCAGGAGACTATTCCCAAAGCAAACACCGCCAAGGCTCTCTCCACAAGGCGGGCCCTCATAAACTCCCTGAAAAGGACTTAAAGGGTGCTGAGGAGCAACAAGAAAACAAGATGTGGGCAAAGCAAACAGACCTTACAAAGCCCTGGACATGGTGTCTTTAGTCCACCTAACAGCAGCACGCTCATCACGTGGGGGTGTGAAGAAAAGGCAGCTCCATTTTATATCTCAGCAGGTCCAAACACAAGCCGGTGCCATAGTTCACGCTGAAAAGGATCCGAGTCATAGAAACGGAGAGGCGAGAGGAAATGTGAGGAGGGCAGCCTGCTAAACCAGTTCTCTCCCTGATTCACAATATTTATTTGAACACCTGTTTATTCCCCCAGATTTGCGCTCTGCAAAAAATATTCGAATTTACCAGTCGAATATATTATGTGTTTGCATTTCGTCACATCACTGCAACATAAATAACATAAATATAGTGTGTTGTAATTTATTGATCACTGAGGACATGATGGTAACGCTCAGTCCGACTAGCACCAGAGTCATTTATGGTCACAGTGTGAGATTCTGTCACAGCCGTGATAATACAGTCCACATACTGGCTTAAGAGGGACAGGAAGGACATGAGGAATTTAAACCCCAAACAGCTGTTAGACTGTGAAGAGGATACGTGCAGGTTTCTTTTTTTTTAACATTAGACGTTATGTTAATGATGTGAATAATGATCAAGTTTTGTGGGCCGGCAAAATAAAACAGATATTGCGTTGTGGTTTTTTTCTCTTTATAAAATGGCACAATGAACTAAGAACTAAGAATTAATTTATAGGCGGCGGCAATGAGAAATCACCAAGTTGTATGGGGAAAGTGGTGATGAAGGAGTGCAAAGGTGGGGGGCTGGGTGTGTGTGTGTGTGTGTGTGTGTTGAGTTCTTAATTCAAATGGAGTCTAATGAGTGGATCCCTCTGGGGGTAAGAGGGATCAGTAAATCACTTTTTCTACAATTGAAAAAAAAAACCGAGCCAAATGGATCATGTACTTATTCATCATATGAGGAATCATCCTAATTGGAATTCAATTTAGCAGTGTGTGTGTGTGTGTGTGTCTGTGTGTGTGTGTGTGTGTGTGTGTGTGTGAAAGTGAGAGACTGACAGTGTGTTTATACAATCACAGACGGCCCATTGGACACTTCCTGTTTGAATTTGCTGTTTGCTGCGCGTGATGGGCTCTGAAATGCATTCCTCCTGAGCCCCGAGCAGAATTAGATACACTTGTCACATAATCATCAAATGTGAAATACAAAGTACCACATGGCAAAAGGGCCAGGACTTTATTTCAGGGGAAATAATTTACTTTTTTTTTCCCTCCCTTGCTCTCCCGCCAGTGGCTTTCATGTCATTTAGATGAGTGGTTAATAAGGCAGAGCGTTAAGAGGATTATGATCCGGTTGGGCCATTTCATAGTGGTGGTGGTGGAGAAGAAGGTTGAGGGTGGGTGGGTAACTGGGGGGGTGACAACATCTAAGGCAGTGGGGGGGGGGGGGGGGGAGGGGGGGGGGGGGGGGGGACATGCTCTGCTGTTACAATGCTGGGCAGGAGGAGAGCATCCTCCTCACTGTCAAGATTCATTTAGTCAGAACTAAGCACTGGGATGGGCCTGAGCCTGTAGCCATATCTTTCCCCTCTTCTCTCAGGCGAGGGTGGGGCGGGGGTGTTGGGGTTCTCGCCTCATCCCCCCCTCGCTGTGTTAATGAAGACCCTCAAAGTGGTCCAATGGGAGGAGCCGCAGGTACTGGTGAGCCAATGAGGAGGTGAAAGCATGGTTCCTAAATGTGGAATCAGTAACCAGCAGACCTGGTGTGTGAATATTTTAGGATCCTGTGTGCTGGGAATCCAAAGCTAGAGCCTTGGCAAAAAAAAAAAATTTAAAAAAGGCTTTCGGAAAACTGAATGTTTTTGGCAGTCCACAGTGGCTTCACTTAAGAGGACAGGAAGGTATTAAGTTAAAGTCTCTTACAGGTAGAGCAGGCTTCACCTGTATCTCTTGATGTGTTCTTAGAGGAACTCTGAGGATGGACAGGACTCGACTCAGTATTCCTGAGAAGAATTCCTTAGAACACAGACCTGTATTCCCACCACTGCTGTTCCACTACCGTTGGCTAGCGAGACCCCAAATTTCTATGGCTCAGCCCCGGCTGTATCTCTACTCGCCCCACAGAGAAGACACAAGCCCCCCCTTCCCTCCATCCTCCCCCCCCCAACACAACCTCCCAACTCAGGGCGCCCAGGCTTCTTAAACACATCTTTAATTCGGCAACTTTGAAGTGGCACTCCGGCAAATGCACTCAATCAATTATAAATGAAATAATCTCCTTATGATATTAGAGATTTTTCTCTCGTCTAAGAAATACTGGGAGATTAGGGAGCCCAAATCAGTTTTAGCGGTATCTAAAGTGACAGCAGGAGAATCAGTGGAAGGAGCGGCTGGAAACTTAAAATGATTATGTAGATCTGTGTCACTGGCGAATGTTTCTGCAAATCCCCGCTGGATCTACCGCAGCCAAGGAAACAGATTATTCATGGCCTTATTTAAAGGGTTGGAGTTCTTAAGTGTCTTTTTAAAAGGAAATGTTTATATATATTTCTACATGTATTTACAGCCACTCTCCCTCCCTCGCCACACATCGACTCTTCAGGCGTCTTCAGTGCCTTTTCTTTTCTTTTTTTTACCTCTATAGGCCAGCCTGTGTTGTCACATGCACATGAACACATCATTGTATTAATATGTTCTTGTATGGTACATGAAAGGATGGGCCAGGTAAATTGACATTGGGCAGCTTTTTTTTTGTTTTTCATAGTTCATACTTATTTATATGAAAACAAATTGTGAAAAAGAGACACAAGTTTCAACTTTTATGTTGTTGTTTTTTGTTCACTTTTTCACTCATTCCCCAGATCTGATGTAGAAACGTGGTTTGTGTATGAAGCACGCAGGTGGATAATTGCTGCCACACATGCACACAGTCCGGCCTCTGTGTTTATTTCTACCGCTGTGGCTGTTGTGCTTATTCCCTCCATTTCTGACAGTGGTGGAAATTATGACCCATAGTGCACATTTCTATCACGCTGGGGTTCATTCATCTTTGATTACACCTTTCAGATGATATAAATTAGGCCTATGCCACTCTGTTAGCTTGATGGATTGCAGGGGCCGATGTGAAACACGTTGATCAATACCATGGATTCATTTTTGTGTTTGGCTCGGCCATGCTTCACGTGTTTCTCCATTCCGCCTGCGCCAGTCTGACACAAAAAGAAAGCAACATTGCAAACATTCTCATTTATGCAATGCCAAAATTAATAACTGTAATTATAATTATTATTATTGTTGTTGTTGTTGTTATTATTATTATTCACTCTTCCAGTAAGTTAACTGTATCTGTATAAGAACTGATCCTTTCCTGTCTCTTCCTCAACCTTCTCAGTGGATCACTTATGCTATGACACCAGTGAAATTCTGGTTATTGTAGCTAACACTTAGCTGAGAGCAGGAGGAAGCAGGAATCAGTGTGGGGCTAACTGCTCCTGAGGGCAGAGGTCAGAGAGGTCCTGGACCCAAGATGCCAGTGGCCCTCACGTCAGACTAACTCCAAACGCTGTGCCAGGAGGAGAACGAGACACAGTATGTTTGTGTGGTTTTGTTTACACACACACAGGAAACACAACCTTTACATTTAATCGATTACTGAGTAGTGAGCACTGACACACAAGGACAGAAATAGATATAGGTGCCTTGCTCAAAGGCACGTCAGTTCAAAAAGTGCTGTTAGTTCACAACCACTACCGACATTTATTCCTGGCAGCCCTTCAAATAAATCTCCTTTCACATGTTGAACACACAACTTTGCCACTTTATCTATTTGTTAAAGCCGCTTGGTTATTTTAATAGCAATAACATACACATGACTGACTCCTGTGAAAATAATTATCTTTCAACCTGTTTCAACTAGTTTCCATCTACTATGCAAAACATTTTATAATCTTTCAGCTTATTGTTTTGGTTTTTTTGGCTTTACAAAAAAAACATTACATTAATACATTGTATGCTAACTGTCCAGCAAACATACTGGATATACTGTACATACTGTGTATATACAGTAAAATGTATACTCACACACACACACACACACACACACACACATATATATATATGCACCCACATATATATATATACAGTGTCAGAGATGAAAGATAAGTTAATACATGCAAGTGTAGGCAGCACAAGCGGTGTGTGCCATTTGGCCTCTTCATCCAGAACTGCTGACAACGTGACAGGAGGTGTGTTTGACAGTCGGCTTTTAAACGGGGGGGGGGGGGGGGGGGGGGGGTGGGTGGGAGGGGGGGAGATACACTGTATGCTAACTGTCCAGCAAACATACTGTATATACTGTACATACTGTGTATATACAGTAAAATGTATACTCACACACACACACACACACACACACACACACACACACACACACACACACATATATATATATACAGTGTCAGAGATGAAAGATAAGTTAATACATGCAAGTGTAGGCAGCACAAGCGGTGTGTGCCATTTGGCCTCTTCATCCAGAACTGCTGACAACGTGAAGCACAAGCGGTGTGTGCCATTTGGCCTCTTCATCCAGAACTGCTGACAACGTGACAGGAGGTGTGTTTGACAGTCGGCTTTTAAACGGGGGGGGGGAGAGAAGAGGTTGACTGTGAGAGGCGAGATTCATTTCACAAAGAGCGAAGAGGACGTTTCAGGGCAGCAAATGCGAGCGAATGAAAAAAAACGTATTATGGCATTATAGCATTCATCAAGCTTAACAGAAATGCTCCGTAGGAGAGAGGTGTGGGTCAATTGAATAAGCTTTTAAAAATCAATCCAGCCAATTACTGTCTGTCTCACGGCTGAGTGAGTCATGCTCGACTCGGCACGCGATCAAAAGGGGGCAGATGCAGGGAGAGGCTGGAGACTGACAACTTCATGTTTAGGTAATTATCACCACTTCTGGCGTGAGCTGAGGGGCCTCTTAACTGCCTCATTGTTGTTGTTAAACAGTTTGCTCTGTTGATTGATGGTGAAAAGGGAACATGCGCCCACACCTCTCCTGGGACTGTGACATAATGTGTGTGCATCCCCTGTGACCCTGCCAGCTGGGCAGGCTAAACACAACACACACGGAGGAGATTGTGTGGACTACCACAGGGGGGCCGGCTATCAATACATTATTCATATCCATCTGATGGGACACACACACACACACACGCACATTCAAATCCAGCCACTTTATCATATCAGTGGCAGGGCTGGGAACTCATACATCCCAGTAGATGCTCTGGTCTTTTCCTGCACTGTCATCAGATTCCCCGACTCTCCCCTGTGTGTTACCTCCTCATTCATATTCATGTGGAGTCAGATCTACCAAAGGGCTCCTGTGCAGGGGGGGGGGGGGTTGGGCGCGGTGTGGGGGCAGCAGCAGCCCACGGCCATGAAAACACTGCAACATGCACGAATACATACAAACGATCAAAGTCGACGCACGGAGCACACTTTATGTGTTGAAGGGAGGGAGAGGTAACACAATGTGATGACATGTTGTTTTAAAATGAGGTAAGATAACAACTATTTTATTTAACATAACACATGTCATGTTCATCATTTCATCATTTCATCATTTCATCATTTCATCATTTCATCATTTCATCACGGTTACTTTCAGGTCCACTCTGCCTGCAGTGAGCTGCTCACGTTCCAGCTCGGTGGGCCACTAATCAGCGCTCATTGGGAGCAGATAAATACATTCAGATATCCATCAGCAGCGCGTCTCTCTGTAGCAGACCCTCTCTGCCCCCTGCCCCTGCTGTGTGCTGTGTGCTGCGGGGATTATCTATCAAGAGGACGGCGGCTCTGGCGTCTGACAGACAGGGCGGCCCGGCTCTTTACATGGCCAGTTGGGCCCAGCAAGACTCCTCATTATTCTCCAGTTCTCTCTCTCTTGTCGTTTTCACCATCTCCCCCTGTCTCAGGATGAGAAGGTAATCATTTGGTTTGAGGAGTGATTTTTTTTTTAATTCGAGATTGGAGAAAAAAAAATCCACTGTAAGTTCCGACAGCCAAACTGACCACCTCAGCTGTTTGTTTTTTTTTTTTTATAAAACCCCATTGTTCCTCCATTGCTCCTGATTGGTGGGATCTGACTCAGGAAGATTCCAACAACAGGGAGCATCCAGGTAAACTTCTTAAGCACTTAGACCTGCTCATCTGCAGGTATAACCCTACACAATATATATGATCTCAACTTAACCTGAATTGTTAAAACATTCAACACTGAAATGACTCGTAGGCATTAACTGACAAGAAATGACCTCGTCAGCTGATGTGTGTGTGTGTGTGACGCTGCTGTGTGTTACTGGTAGTCCCAGTCACCATCCCTTTCCCTGGGTGATAGTTAATTACCCCGGATAAACTCATTGGCAATTTGTCAGGCTGTTTCCTGTGTGCCCACCCACAAACACAACCACTTCCCTCCTCTCTTCCTGCTCGTTCTAAGCTCATGTAATGAATCTCTAATCACTCTGTTCCTGACGAGCATCCCCAGCCTATTATCTCTTAATTACCCCATTCACTGCGGCATCAGCACAGGCCAGCAGGGGGCGTACTGTCAGATCAGTCCACGCTGCAGGATGTATACAGAATCATTAACCGCGTTGTGTGTGTGCGGGTGAGAAGAGTGTATTTACCGTGAGGTGGTGAATCATGTCTGTCACCGTGTTGCTGTTCGTGCACCCGAGAGGGCGGGCGACACTGAACGCCCCCCGGCTGTGGTGGCTTAGACGTAGAGGCCTGAGCGAACTAGCTCTGAGACCGCCGGGTTTCAAATGGTTCTCCTGTGGAGCATTTGGGCTGTGGCAGTAAATGGAGCCTCTAATTCACAGCGTCATTCGTGGACACAACACTTGGGGATCGGAGCGAGTTGCTACAGATCAAATATATAAATCAGAACTGGCAGCAGACATGAAATGGTGTCAGGGGATTTGTGCGTGACACACACACATGCACAGGGAGAGAGTGAGATTTGGGGTTGTCTAATTTGACAAGGTGCCATTAGGTGAACTGTAGCTAACGAGTCTCAGAAAGAGATTAAAAGTCTCAATTAAAGCTGTCATTCATTCTCTTTTGATTAATTTCCACACGTGAATTCAGGCAAATGCTTGCTGACTTGCATTTGGTTGAAAGTGCCTGTGGTTTGGACACAGGTCAGGGTCACCCAGTATGTGTGATGGAGCAGATTTTCAAATTCCCATACTCTTGTTTTATAGTTTGAAAAAAAAAAAAAGAATAGGGTCAAGATCACACATTTGTCGCTTGTTTACATCAAGAACAATTTCCTTATAGCCTCAGGTGCCCCCCCCATGTCCTGCAAATAGTTAAGGTTTCTGAATTTAATCTCACTAATTTCTACATATCCCTTTAAGGATCTTAAAGCTTAACTTAAAAAAGGAGAAAAAAGAAAAGAAAAAAAAGAAAAAGGACCCGTATGGCTCTCTCTGGAATCTCAGTGTCCGTTTTTTGTCAACCCCTTACTGAAAGCCTGTCAAAAGTGGTTAGCTTCTCCGGTGAAACTACTTCTTTGCATCTTAGCTCACAGCCCTGCCCTGTGTCTGCACAATTTCTCCCGATCCTCTTGTTTCTCTCCTTTTGTTTAGATAAAGCGAGGGATTAGGAAAGATTTGCCCCCATAAAGTAGTGGTTTGATGGGCTTTTATCCCACCATGTTGCTAAAGCTGTGTAGCCCCAGGATTAGGCCCTGACAATAGGAACCCTTGTGCTGGGCCGCAGCCTGAGGGCCACAGCCAAAGAGCAGCTCTGAGAAAGAGGGAGGAAACAAACCTGCCAACCCCAATATGTCAAGTCTGCCAGGGAAACCGTCCAGAGAGCGGCCCGGGCTGCGTTTAGATCATCATACACGGATAAACAATAGTGAGGGGGAACAATGTGTGGTCAGAATTACTGCATCTCTGGCTTAATTATTATATTATATCAACATCATTGTCTACCAGGTTGGTAAACACTGGCTCTTGGTGTAGCACTGTGATAAGACACCTGAGGTGAATGAAACATATCCAGAGTTGATAAAACTAAAAGTGATGGGCCGGCCAAAATGAACAAAAGAAGGAAAGCCACCCCGACCAGCCCACATAGGGCCGTCGGATCAGGGCACTTCCCTCTAACCCTAAACCAAGACAACTAAACCCTGACACAAACAAAACAAAAGCATGGCTACCGGTCCCATCAGAACAAAATACACCAAAAGCTCAACATAAATCAGGCACAAACAACACAGGTGGCAGCAACAAGGAGTCAGAGAGAGCCGCGCGAGGCCCCTGCCCCCTCTTTATGGGCCTGCTCCTCGTTAGCCAGACCAGGTTCACCTGAGAGGAAAATCACAAGACCATAAGTCACAGGAATATACACATGGTGGCCAGCAGGGGGTGGAGGCACATAACAGTGGTCATATAGATGAATGGATTACTAATACTAATACTTCTTTAGAAAAAAAAAATTGTTGTTTTGTTGTACATGTCATACAGATAAATGCGAGAGGCGCTAATGCGCTAAATGAGGCAGTATGATTCTATCTATTCTAGATAGATCATACTGATAGATCATATTCTATCTATTCGACACACTGCTAAGCGTGTACCAAAAAAAAAGGGCAATACAGTGGAGTCGGAGATTTGTCCATGGAAAGCAGGTATCCGGCACATATACAGCAGGGATGTCTAAAAGGTGAATGCCCAGCTAATCACAGCCGGAGGACTGCTAATGGCATGTTGCTTTGTTACTCCAGTCACACAAGTCCCATGGAAGCATTCAGTTCTCAACCATACATCAAAATGATTAATTTCCCCCAAATGAGCACAAGCTAACCTTGACTAAGAGCATGTGCAGACCAGAGCAGCTGGACTGAAACCCAACACATTCATGAAGTTAAAGGAAAACTAATGATAAAAGTTAATGGGCTCTGAAGGCTGAAGGCATCGACTTTCTCCTGGAGTTGATGTAAAAACGCCACTCGAGGGGTAAAATTACAAACGCTCATGCATCATAAACCTGATTAAAGACTGAACATGATTTATAAATCGCTGCAGCTTCCGCGGCTGAGCTGTGGTTCGAGCTGCCAAAGTCCTGATGCAGGGATAAAGTTGAGATATTCAGGAAGCAAGCGGGAGGATGACTGAGAGCAAAGGCGATAACTGAGATCTGAGAGGAGGCTTTAGCATGGCGGAGCCTGAATGAAGCCAGCAGGCACAGAACAATGAGCACGCCAGTGAAATCCACAGAAATCAGGAGATGAATTTGGGGTTTAGGAAGTTGCAGAGTGAGTACAGTGCCGAGATCCTGAAGATGATCGGGACGAGAGTGGAGTGTTAGGACCGGAAGTAAACAGATGGATAAGCTGTGAAGCCTGCATTAACGCTCAGCGTCATGATTAGGCCTCAGAGCCTCTGAATCAGTTTAGGGAAAGAAAACATTTGGAGTTTCTGTTTGTATCAATGAAAGCAAAAAATAAATAAAAATAAAAAATAAATGAATGAAAGAATGAAAGAATTTGAATATTTATGAAGCCACTTGTCAAATGCAGAGAGATTCAGACTATTAGTGGTACATTAATAAATTCGACTATAGCTTGGCACAACAATTAAAATGTGCAAACTACATTAGAATGAGTTTGCAGTGAGTAATTTGGCAAACTAGGATACATTTGGTGAACTGCAGTTATGTTGTGGTGTGGTGGGGCAGATCCTAATAGTCCTCTAATAGACGCCCTCTTGACACTGCTGCATGGCGTTAAAGCCTCGGCCGTGCTGGACACCAGCTCGCATTAAGTTCCGTATAAAGCTGATTTGAGGAAGAGCAGCTGAGAGGAATTCCTTCTCGCCTTAATTGCGTTAGAAACGGTCCCCACAAAGAGACACTGGCCAGATTTATCTCCACTTTAAGTTCTCATTTCCATCGGTTCACAAGTTAATCCGATTTTTTTTTTTTGGTTCTCTGGGACCAAACGTTCTACAAGAGAACCTCATATTATTATTATTATTATTATTATTATTATTATTATTATTATTATTATTATTATTATTATTATTATTATTATTATTATCTGTTTACGCACTGAAAACCACCTGTTGCTTTACAATGTACACAAAAGCCATACATTGAAAACGTTTTTTTTTTCATATTCTTTCAGGTACATAAACAACACATTAACAGTGATACGCAGCGACTACAGGCTACAAATAAAACAAATGGGCAATTAGCATAGTGCACGGTGCGTGTCTGCGTGGAAACAGGCGGATGCAGGGGAATGACATCATATTGCGTTTTGTGGGTTTTCGCCCCCCTCCTCTCTCCCTCCCTCTCTCACTCTTTCTCTCTCACTCTCTCAGAGAGAATTCAACCAAATATGCAGGCTTTACATTAAAAGGCTACTCCTCGTTGCCCTTAATTCCAGCCTAAACGGGTTTTCTCCGGCAGAAGGAATCTTTTCTTAAAACCTGGAAGAAGAGAGGGGCATTATTGTTTTAATCCTCTTACCAGCAGTCATTTGAAGACATTTTTTGGAGGGTGAAATGGCGTCTTGTCTACTGAATCCTAACCTAAATCCCTGGGGGCCGGGGAGCTGCTGGAGGCAGGGCAGTGGAGCTCACCCAGCCTCCTGCTGCATCTCTGCATCTCTGCATCCCTGCATCCCTGCATCCCCTTCCCCAACAAAACCTGCACTCACACCCAGGCAGCAAGAACACAAAAATAAACCTATACCTATATTTACTGGGCCATTAGTTAGTTACCATTTGCATATCATTTAATTAAGACCTTCAGACTTTTTTTTTAGAAATTGAAATTAAGCATTCTGAAATAGTCAAACGTGTAACTGCGTTAACAACATGAAAATAATGTCAAGGATTCTGGTAAATGATGATGAGTAAAGTCCTACTCCATATACTGTGAGTACAGCTCTTTGACCGCAGCTCCTATATGTAAAACACACATCAGAGCAGAAAAACTATTTTTACCCCCCCCCCCCCCCCATGTTTTTTAATCACTTAAAAAAGTCTATACATTAGACTCGTAGTCTTAAAGTCTACACGTCAATACAACCCCAAAACTTAAAAACTGTTTTCCATCATCATCATCATCATCATCATTATTAATCAGTTCCAAAAGTGCACGTGTGAGCTTGACGTCCGTGCCTAGTTGAGATAATTGTTAGTTTGGGGCGAAAATAAATTTCGTTTTTTTTTTTAAAAGACAAATCCGTCACTATACTTTTTTCCAAAACAAAGAGGTCGGCGGCTGAGAAGCTGAGGAGCTGAGGAGCTGAGGAGCTGAGGAGCTGAGGAGCGGTCGGCTCGGATGGATGCGGGAATCAAATAAAAAGGTGAGGCGCACTGTGACGGTGGAGGGGGTGGGAGTGGGGGTAGGAGGGTGGGCGGCGTGGGAAGCGACGTGATTGGCAGAGAGAGGGAGCGTGCGAGCGTCTCCCTGACCCCACCCGGGGGTCGCTTTAAAGGCCGGGAGATGGCAGCTCAGCATCCTCCCTCATCCAGCCATACACGGAGCGCGCGGAGCGGGACGCTGACCGGATATCAGCCCGGGACGGAGACGGCGATCAGAGGCGGAGATGAAGCAGGTCTGAGGGGGGAAAACTATTCTCCGTGGTCCTGTGGAGATATTTCCCTTCCGGGAGAGGACAGGTGAGAAGTTTACCCACTCGTCTTCTCGTCACTCAGAAGTTTGAGTCTCGAGACATAATCATTTTATTAATGAAGAGGAAAACTAAAACATGTGCTTAAATCTGCTAAAGCTAACACTTTTTATTTGTTGATTTATTTTTCGTATAACCACGTGCCACTTTAGAAGTCAGTGATTAGTTTGTCCAAGTGCAGTCCGGCGAAATCCAAGACGCCCAACAGAACAAATAAGAATCATAATATAGGCCGATGTTCATAATGTATTTATCAATATTATTGCGTATTTGGGCTTTAAAGCGTTGGTGTCGGTGATTATTTTTCATGGCGGATTTGTTTGTTTTGTCTCTTTGATGTTTTTTATTATTACACCCATCTAATGGCTTCTTTAAGTTGCTGAATAGACGGTGGCCTCGGGACAGTCTTTAGCAAATGCTTTATAACTCATAAATCCACGGCAATTACCATAATTAGGCTTAATTCACAGCCCGGGGCTAAAGTGACATTGTCCGCGAGGACAAGAGCATTATGTCGTATTTTTAAGATGAAGATTGAAAAAGAAAATCAGATTACAGGAATAAAGCTAAAGGGCGCTTTAGCAAAAAAAAAAGAAAAATCCCAAAAACAAAAAAACAAGCTTTTAAAAAAACAAGAAAATTGTACTGCATCAGTCACGCGTTTTCACGCGCGCACACTCTCTCTCTCACACACACACACACGTTGGCCCACCTTTCACGTGTCAGGCCTGATGATAAATTAATATAGCCTTGTATAGTGGAAACCCATTTGCACCCACATTAGACAAGAGCCCAACTGGGGATCCTGTGCATATTTCACTGAAGACCTGTCACACACCTCCCTCAGCCTGCAGGCGTCTGAAACTGACCGGGGACCTGCCCCGCGCTGAAATAAACGGCCCCCACTTCTCTCCGAAGCAAATGTTTTCTCGCACCTTCTGTCAGTCCAGGTTTGACTGAGGGAGCACAAAATAAAAGCCTCAAATGAAAAACCCATTATTTAAATTTAAAAAAAAAAAGATTTCTGTTTGTAAACGATTAAATAAGAACCTAGAATCCTAATGAATTTAACTGGACTGTGTAAACAATACCTTTTGCTATTATTATAATTAGCATCATTATTATTAGTATCATTATTATTATTATCATTATTATTATTATCAGTAGTAGAAGAAGAAATAGTAGTAGTAGTAAAAGAATAAATAATAGTAGTAGCATATGTGGACCAATGTGAACACATTGTTAAAATTTGAACGTGCTAAATTTTTCCGCAACATTTTTCCTCAAAAATAAACAGGAGCAACAAACTTTTGGAAAATAATGCAAATTGTAAAGCAGTACAGTGTATGTACCAAACTGTTTGAGCACTCATACTGTACCTTGAATAACACTTGTATTTGTAAATGTTTATAAATGTTCCACTATTTTTCACCGGTGAATCAAACTGATGAATTGATTGTAATTTTCTGCAGAGCTCTGCTCACTGTCACGTTACAGCCAGATGTGGTGTAATAATTCTGCTTGTGCAGTAGATTCCTAAAATGTAATGTATTTGTTTGGTATTTTTTAAATTACAAATCAAAACACAAAAAAATAGAACAAAGGTTTAAAATCAGAAAATGATTTTCTGACTGTTGTGTCTAAACCAGTAATTTCCTAAACGTCCTTGTATATTTTCTTCTGTTTTGTTTCTCGAACACTTTAAAACAACATTTCTGAAATTTCAACAGATCATTACAAATCTTCTGCTCGTTCCCTGATTACACAAGAAAACGTTATTTTTTTCTCTCAGAGCAGAGTCATTGATGTTTTTATTTTTACCTGTTGGCTTCTCAATAAACTTGGTCACAACAGACATTTTTAAACCAGAATATTTTTTTTCCTCTGTTGGACATAACCATAAACACCTGACACTCACAGTGGTTTCTTTCCTCCTCTGCAGACAGCACGTCCATCATGCAGCACTACGGGGTGAACGGCTACTCTCTCCACGCTATGAACTCCTTGAGTGCCATGTACAACCTCCACCAGCAGGCGGCGCAACAGGCCCAGCATGCCCCTGACTACAGGCCATCAGTGCATGCACTCACCCTTGCAGAGAGACTGGCTGGTAGGAATCAGTTGCTCCTAACTGTCATGTGCAACAGCTGCGTTATCTGTCAAACTGCACGTGATCATCACCTGACCTTTGACCTGTTCCTCAATTAAACTGGTCGTGTTTGTTGTTTCTCAACGGCTGCACATTTCAAGACATTATCCTTGAGGCCCGGTATGGCTCCCAGCACCGAAAGCAGCGGCGAAGTCGGACGGCCTTCACCGCGCAGCAGCTGGAGGCCCTGGAGAAAACCTTTCAGAAGACCCACTACCCCGACGTGGTGATGCGTGAACGTCTGGCCATGTGCACCAACCTGCCTGAGGCCCGCGTGCAGGTAAAAAACCAACAAAGTTCAGAACGCATTATTCCTTTGTGTTGTTTGTCTGTTGCCTCCTCGCTTCCTCGGGATCAAAGGTCATATGGGTTCATTTCAGAGCAATCTTGTATTGTTAAGGCTGTAAACGGCTGGGCTCGGTCCGGTGTGACATAGTATTTAGGTCAAGGTCTGATGTGTCTGTCAGGTCTGGTTCAAGAACCGCCGGGCCAAGTTTCGTAAGAAGCAGCGCAGCCTGCAGAAGGAGCAGCTCCAGAAGCAGAAGGACACGTCAGGAGCAGCCGACGGCTCCGCAGAAGACCCCAAGACCGACCTCAGCACCAACACAAACACAACCACGAGCACCGAGGTTCCCGACGCCCGCACTCCTCCCCTGCCCCCCTCCCTCTCATCCCGCCACCCGGAGACCGAGAGGCATGAGGCAGCGCGGCCTCAGCCCGGCGAGATGAGCGTGGAGGTCAACGTCACCTCCCCTGAGCCGTCAGACAGCGAGTCAGCGGCGGAGGAGAACGCTGACAGGGAGGAGGAGGAAGTGAAGGGGGAGATGAGGGTAGGGATCCGGGAGGAGACGCGGGTGGAGGGGGGAGCAACGCTGGGGAGCGGCTCCCCATCCTGCAAACGACTCAGCCCCACATCAGGTAATAACAAAAACATCTTAACTTTTGACTTTTCTCCAGATTCTATGTCACGTATGACGCAGACTGACTCTGTGTCCTCGCTCTCTCTCTCTCTCTCTCTCAGACTCTCCGCTGAGCTCTCCTGCCTTGCCCTCCTCCAGCGGCGTGACGAGCGCTTTGGCTCAGAGCAACTCCTACGCCTCGTCGCCGCTCAGCCTCTTTCGGCTGCAGGAGCAGTTTCGCCAGCACATGGCCGCCACCAACAACCTGGTGCACTACCCAGCCTTCGACATGAGCGCGCCGCCGTCGCTGCCCTACCTGGGCATGAACGTCAACATGCCGTCGCCGCTGGGCTCGTTGCCCTGCCAGTCCTACTACCAGACGCTGACGCAGGCCCAGCAGGTGTGGAACAGCCCCTTGCTGCAGACGGCGCCGGGCGGCCTGGCGGGAGGCCTCAACAGCAAGACGACAAGCATCGAGAATCTCCGCATGAGGGCCAAGCAGCACGCGGCCTCGCTGGGACTGGACACGCTCCCCAACTGAAACTCAGACTACTCAGTCTACGTGTTCGACTTCCGCTCTGAGGCCTGGTTAAGACTTTTAGGCCGTGTGCCGTCTAAGAATCACCTTTTCAAAACATCAAATTTGCGTTATTTTTTCAGTTTGTAATCCTAATTGCTGAGGTTATTTTGATTACAAACAAACCAAAAACATTTCATCAGTACGACAAGCAGTAGGAAAGTGTGTTTTGTTTTGTTTTGTTTTGTTGGCACAAATAAAGACCACAAACCCGTATCAGAGCAGGCACTCAAGGGGCCTCCTCTCAGGTTGGGGCCCTGATTTGTGGACACAGCATGTCACATGGGCATGAAGGTCACTGCTGTGAGCACACCAGAACATGAAGACCATCTCTGCTGGACGGACATAACAGGAAAATAAGACTTTATCAAGAACTCCATGGACTTAATTTAAAAAAAAAATAAAAAGGAAAATTCCACCTGGTCAGGAGCTACGACTGAGAAGTTTGTTTGGATCTGTGGTCTCCTGTGCAGAAAGTCTTCAACCACAGAGCTCTCAGTCTAATCACAGGAGCGACACATTTTACATTTCTAAGCATCCAATAATCCCAAACCTGAACATAAACTATGCATGACGCGTGGCTCGCAGCCGCACAATGCAGAATGAAGTCACATCAGATTTAATATCTGAAGCAAAGCTCACTTCCATCACTGTATTCCCCGAGCTAAATGTTTTTTCTTTTTTTTTTTTGTGTAAATGACCCACGATTCCCGTTGTTTAAATGTTACGGAACATTGTAAATATCCCTGTGTTTGCCTCCATCTGCCTGGGTAAAGAGTTCTGTTTATTTATTCAGTCGTGGCTTTAAGCAAAGGACCTACAGCAGAAATGAAACAAAGGCAGGATCTAAAAAAAAAAGATAAATACAAACATAGCCCACATATATTTTTGTTAACTTGCCAGACTGAACTTTTTGTGGAGCCGGCGCTTCAACATTTGGGCCACTGCTCTATGTATTATGTATTATATCCCTGTACATTCAAGACATGTATTTCTCAGTTGTTTTAAATGTGAGTAATTTATCTGTTAAACTGAAGGGAATAAATCACACATGAGAATTAACCCCCGTTGTCAGTGTTGTCAGTGTGAAGATATTTTACCTGCACTTATTTTGCCCTCAAGTAAAGCGGAGGCCTATAACCTTGAAGAATTAACACTTCTTACTTATTAAGTGAGGGACTAGAAATGTGATATTATTAATGTCCCAGAAAACATTTCCCAAAGATTACAAGTGAGAGGAAGTGGGTGACAAGAGAGGGATTAGTTTTGGGGCGAGCTGAATCCAGCACCTCTGCAGCTGCCTGGTGCTGCCGAGTGGGACTGACACAAGGAAATGTATTTATTTAAAAAAAAAAAATAAAAAAAAATTTTTTGGATAATGCGTTCCACTAAAAATATTTTGATTGTCCATAAATAATTTAGACACCATCACACATAGTGAGGTTTACACACCCCATAGGGGAGAGGCTGCCACTTGTTCACCCAGTGTAGAATCACTAATCCTAAACGAAATGACTGAAGCACAGTGACAGAGTCTAAATAGCCTCCAGTGCACCACCCACCCATACATCCACCCCTCTCTCTCTCCCTCTCCCTCTTTCTCTCTGCCCCCCCCCCCACGCTGTCAATCGAGGTTGCACCGAAACAGAATGCGCTGCCATAAGAAGATTACCTTTGGTTTGGGATATCGATGGATTAAGTAAGAATGGAATGAGATAAAATAGGAGTTTTTGGATAATGCGTTCCACTAAAAATATTTTGATTGTCCATAAATAATTTAGACACCATCACGCATAGTGAGGTTTACACACCCCATAGGGGAGAGGCTGCCACTTGTTCACCCAGTGTAGAATCACTAATCCTAAATGAAATGACTGAAGCACAGTGACAGAGTCTAAATAGCCTCCAATGCACCACCCACCCATACATCCACCCCTCTCTCTCTCCCTCTCCCTCTTTCTCTCTGCTCCCCTCTCCCCCCCCCCACGCTGTCAATCGAGGTTGCACCGAAACAGAATGCGCTGCCATAAGAAGATTACCTTTGGTTTGGGATATCGATGGATTAAGTAAGAATGGAATGAGATAAAACAGGAGTGAAAGAGTTGCCGGAGTCAGCAGAGTTCAGACACCTGTTCTCCCTCCTGCTCTCACATGCGGCCCCCGCGCTCCACGACCCTGAAGATTATATCACTTTCTAACTGCAGAGGGCGGCGAGGTGACAGAGGTTGGTGATTTAAGGATGGGGGCCGGTTACAGTGCATAAAAATTATGATTATAATAATTTTGTTTTTTTACAAATTCCATCAGGTTATTTATTTGACAGGAATTATCTTGAAATATGTGGTCAATTTGTCAGGAGTGTTCGGGTTCTGTGTGTTTGGAAAGATCATACGAGTATAAATCAGTGGGAATGCTGTGTGTGTGTGTGTGTGTGAAGGAGAGAGCGAGTGTGTGTGTGTGTGTGTGTGTGTGTGTGTGTGTGTGTCTATGGCAGCTAAGCCGCTGAAGGTTTCCAGGAGCTCTTTGATGTGTATCTGGGCAATGCGCTATTAGAGGGATTTTCCTAGTTGACAGCTCAGAGAATGTGTGGAGGAATTGCGATGCCAGCGGGCTAAAAGAATGCTGGAAACAGGATTAGGATCATATTCTGGCAGCTCCTGTCACTTCATCAATGGGCTAAGGTTTCCTCAGTGACAGGCCTCCTTCTCTGCCCAGCTAAAACCTTTAGTGGGACTATAAAAGGGGTGAGAGAGGGGAAAAAACAATGATTGAATGGTGTGCTATGATTTCTGTGCAGGCCTTGCTCCGAGGGCTTTGTGTTGGGAGGTCTGGGGGGGGGGGGTTGATTTGGAGGGAGGGGTAGGTCATGGGGATGGGAAAAGGGGGGCTGTATTGGGGGGAACATTTGAGGGGGGGGGGGCGTTAAGTGGGGAAGTTTTACACCCAAATCCCCACAGCAGAGCATGTGGACGGCTTTTACGGGGGGACGGGGACAGCAGCGTGGTGTCCCCCGGGGGACCGGAGCAGCAGGAGCAGCGGCGGCAGGTGGGAATGGGGGTCTGGCTTTTCCCAAATCCAGGATCCACCTGGTCTGTATAAGCATTGCCTGTCTGTGAGCACTGCCCACCTGCTGGATATTACGCTGCTCTGGAAAACCATCCTAAACCTTATAAAACAATATGATTAGAAACATGGATTTATGACTTGGTGCTACAGACAAGGCGAGTGGTGAATGGAAATAACAGAAACACGGATATAAAATAAATCTTATCTGAATCTATTTAAATAATATATATATTTTGTAAAATAAATAATATAAAATAAATATTATAAAAAAATAGAAGCAACATTATCCACCTGGTTTAAGGTCAAGTTATAGATGTGGCTGTTTGGCACTTTTAGATTTTTCTTTTTTTCACTGTCTTTCCAGCCTCCCTCTCAATCTCATCATCTGTGATTTTTAAAATGCCACATTTGCTCCTGTTGGGCCTGGGACTGTGTTGCTGGATATTTTTCCCTCATCGGGCTCATAGGGTGGTCTCTGTCAAGCATCTGAGACCAGCTGCGTCTATGCTGCCACCAAACCCCCCCCCCTCTTCCCCAAGAGTGCAACTCCTCACTTTGCTCACCCGTGTGAAACAATACTTTCACAATACCACAGGAGTTTGATTGTTGGCGACAAGTTCTATGATGCCAGGAATTACAGACTAGCATGCAAATGCTAAATCCTCTCCTTCTCCTGAGAAGTGGATGAGAGGGACTATATCTGCAGGCTTCACTCGGGCTCTCCAGCTTTGTGCTACAGAGCTCTCCTTTCTCCCCCTGACTTGGATGATAATCCTGACACGCACTGTCTGCATTTTTTCTTTTTCTTTTTTTTTTTTTTTTTTTACTGTACGTGTTTAAGCGCATTTGCAGAGCATTTATCTCTCCAATGTAAACCAATTTGGCTCCGAGGGCCCCGGGCCAAGCAAGGCAGTGGAGGGAAGAAAGGAAAAGTCCGACCAAGCAGATGTGCAGAGGGAGGGAGGCAGGGGGAGCTGGCGAGGACGTGCATGGGGGGGCCGATGAATAACTGCATGCAGCAAAAAAAGGAAAGGCGGAACCGGATGGAGGAGAAAGCGCGTCCCTTGTCCGAGGGGTAAGCTTTTCAAACTTGGGATAGGGGCCTTTAAAGCCGATAGAACGCGGATCACTGGATTGTTGAGTCACAGAATCGGAGGGAATCTTACGGCGCTCTGCGTTAATCCCGTCGCAGTGAAATCAGTGGGCAAACTTTGGGGATGGCAGTCCCTTCTGAAGACATTCGGAGGCTGCTGCATCGACAGAGCACCTGTATCAGCTGTCTGTTAATCTGCACTCCCCCCCTCCCACTACTCCTCCACAGCTTGTTGCCGAGAAATGGCTGATGAAAGGCAACCAAAGAGCTAAAAGCCGCCCGTCTCGCTGCTCGCCGATGTCTCCTGTAAGTGGCTCTGGCTGCAGGATGAACTTGTCACTGTGATCATCTGAAAGGCAGGAGTCCCGCTGCGTCAGACATTACTACCTGCAATTCTGCGGGGCCATAAAGACTATGGGCTCCTCGGTCCCTGAAATGGGACATTAAGACAGAATCATCCTTGGTTAGTTGTGGCGATATCAAGGTGTTTTATTTGGCGGCACGCAGGCGGGGTCTGAGTGTGTTTGGATAGCTTTTAAAGTACCTGATCTTACAGCCTAAGGTTCCTGTAAATGAGGTGTTTGCTGCTCTTGTCAATGAGACGTTACATGAGAAGAGCACCGGGGCTGTTCAACCGTCCTGACGACAACGTGCGCTCAGAAACTATTCAAACTATTCGTTCACTTTCTTTGGCAAGCTATGATGTTGACTCCGAGTTCAATGATAAAGCATCCAGTGGTCAGAGAGTTTTGTTTTTGTATTAATAAAAGGTTGGATGTCACATATATTTATGCAACAATGGGGAAAAAAAACGTTTCAAGCGAGTTTGATTGACGAAAGTGTTTTCAAATGAAAAACAACACTGAAAAAAAAATGTGGACAAATTTAACACGACTTGTATAATAACTACTAAAAATAACAATGAAAAAATGTTTGACATATGAATATTGTGTTTAAAATTCTTGGTAATGCAATATCGATTTTTGTTTACTTGGCCTCTGAAGGTCTATGGATGGTTTAACGGGGTCACAGTATAAAAATAATGTTAAACTTAATTATAATTATGTATAATACAGTATTATACACACAACTAGCAAATTGTGACTGGTGAATCTGCGTAATGTGTCATTTTGGAGGATGAACTTGATGTGTGTATATGTGTGTGCAAACATGTCATCGCTTCTGTCTCAGATCCTGAGGGATTTATGAACAATGTCAAGTTCCCTCTGAAGACCTGCGTCTCTTCACTGGCTCTTAAAGCTTAATGCTCCCTGACTGAGTGGCACAGTCAGAGCCACACACTCTCTCTCTATGTGCCACAGATAATGCCAGGAACAACCTCTCAATTCCAGCTCTCCTCCGCGCCTAATGTGCCCTCCTTCCCACTGCACGTCTATGGCCATTTCCATTCAATCAGACCCGGGTGCAAACATAAGCGAATGTAATGGGAAACGCTTACATTGTCCCTAATGGTTTCTCGTCCCGGGAGAGTTTTCAAAAACATATGTAAATTTATGTAAACCCAACAGAAGAACATATTTACAATGGCACAGGGTAATCACAATATGACGACACGGCGTGCTGGCCTCGTAGATGGAGGCGCCATGTGTCATTAGTCTTCTTTATCTCTTTTCGGTTTCCTGTTATGGCATCAGTGCAACAATCACTCACAATAAGAATGAATGTGCTCGGCAGTCATCTGTGGCACAGTGACAGAAACGAAGAGGTGGAAGGTAAAGGAGACGTTAAACTGAGTAGATCAGTGACTTTGTTTAATTCTCAACACATGATCACAACAGACCTTTAGGTCTTCTAGAAAGAAAAATATGATTTGATTTTCATAAAATCTTAATGTTATGATAATTATAAAAGTTTTCTTTCTTTTCTTGCATTGAGTCACTGTGCGTCTGACGCATGAAACAGAATGCTGATTTGCCCATTTCACATCCAGTGCTATTAGTCAAAATGACATACTTTACAAAAGGTAAAATAACAACATAAAATAAAGATCATATAAAATTAGCAGTGTCAAGCTGAGCTAAATGTCAACATTAATGTTTAAATATTAGTCTGGTTTATCTGCGGAGTTATTATTCACCATTTCAAAAATCATCACGCCTTAAAAATGATTTTGTTAGACTCATTGCCACAGTGGTTTCCAAGTCCCACCTGCGGTCTGCGGGCTTTACATTCTGCTCTGTTGGACCAGTTGCTCCACTTCCTTCATGAGCCGCAGGCAGAGCTCATCCTGCCATGGCAGGGCGACGCACTGCACCGCCACGGGCAGACCCTCAGCTCCTTCCACAGCCTGAACGCACACAAACACAGGCTCCAGTCAGCAGACGCCAAGACACCAAAACACAGTCCACTGCCTCCACCCACTGACCACATATGGAAATACAGTTTAGGATGATAGGGTGTGGAGGCTTGGCAGCCATTTACATGTATTTTTACATGTAATTTGTCTACTTCTATAGGCTATTTATTATATTTTTACATTTTGAATATTTAACACATTATACCAGACTGGTGTGTTATATAATTTGGTGGTTACAGATCATCAGCCTGCCACAGTTACCTTTTTAAAGAGCCTGTCAAACTCGTCCTGATAAATGCCCTTATAGTGCTTGAGTTCCTCCTCATCCTCTGCAGTCACTGTGGACACGGGAACGACGCCAGCGGGAAAGTTGAGGAGATTGTAAAGCATTGTGTATGTGAGAACCGCTGGGAGGGAAAAGAAAGTAGAAATAAGTAAATAACCGCGATGTTTTAAGTTTTAGTTCAGCAGTTAAATAATCGCTGTTTTCATCAGTAAACAAAAGTAAGGGGATGTATTGTACCGCTGTTAAGCATTTTACTGCTCTTTTGTTGACTCTTTTCTGAATATAAGAAAATCAATGAGTCAGATTCCTTTATACATCTTAATGTATACACAATGACTGCATCTTCAATTGATTTGTTTTCTGAAAGAAACCTGACAGGGAGACATGTTATTGTTTTTATGTTGTCATGATATCAGGCAATGATACGTTCTGGGAATTCATTGTTTTTAATTTAAATAACAAATAGAAAGAACGTCATAAGTAACAAGTTTAGATAGAAGATGTCAACTTGATCAGAATGCCTGTTGTAAGTGTTCATTATACAGTTTATAACAAACGTACTGGAAATCTTGCCGCAGTATGAGAAGTTGTAGGCCGGTCCAACCACAGGGCACAACAGCGCGTCTATGTTGCATCTTCTCCAGTCTGCAATAGTTTCACAAATGTATTCCTAATGGAAACACACGGGAGTGAGAATTACCACTCGTCTAAAGTCTGAACAGAGAACACACTTCAAGTTCACTTTCCCGCCCCCCCCCCACATGTGTACGAATACAGGGGGTCCTCGAGTTACGACGGAGATCCGTTCCTGAGAATGTGTCGTAACCGAATTTCGACGTAAGTCGGAACATACATTCACTGTGCCTTTGTGCATACATTGTGCCACCAGATGTCGCTATAACTCCACGCTAAAATAAGAGTTTATTATGGTGAATTGCCTTTTTTGTCCCTCTTCACACACCGTAGGGGTTGAGATCACGAGTGTAATGAGCATTTCCTTTAGATTTCTGTTATCAACCGTGTAGACCCTGTGTTGTGAATAAACCTACGGTATTGCCACAATCCCGAACGCATCTGTGTCCGTGTGCATCTCCTTACCGGCTGCCGCTGCACCCCGAGGACCCCCTGTATTATGATTCAGTCAGGAACTGCAACCTACCCGAACAGCAGCATGTTGCTTCCACAGTTCTGGAACAGAGCTGAAAAGAAGACAGGGAAAAGGATCAATATGTTTTGTCAATCACATGCAATGTATGGATTGGCAAACGTTCAAGCACGAACTAGCAGCTTTAAGACGTCTCTCACCTGACTCCAGCGAGAGCATATGTGATGGCAGACAGACGGGGACACTGCAAAGTATAACACAAAACCAGCTTTTCAAGATATTTCGCAGCAGTTCTGTCCAAAAGTCAATAACTAATGTCACTGTAAACTAACGTCATCCACGTTGTCCCAGAGGGAGGTGTAAGTCTTTAACTCACCAGTGGCTTCAGGAGGAAGGACATGGTTTTCTTCAACCACTGGGGACAAGAGTAAGAGCAAATCTGTGGTTTGAGACAGGGGTCGATGGGGCTTCCCTCCCTGAGAGAGAATCAATGAGAGATCGTTGGTTCTGTGCTTACAGAGATTGTTCTCAGTCTTAGGGGCTAAAGTCAGTCATGCACAAAAAGAGTGAGTGATAGGAAATAAATGAATCCTCAAATTCACAAAGCAAAACATTTGATTTACAATATGTTCCCAAAGAAAAAGCAACTCAGAGGGTTAATGGAAAAGCCAGTACCTGCAACCGATACAGCATGTTGATGCAAGCTAAACCAGGAATACAAGTAATTATTCAGGAACAGTTCCAAGTTCCACCCTTACAACGCACGCACGCACGCACGCACGCACACACACACACACAGCCACTCTCATGCTTGATCATTTGTTTGATCATTAACCAGGATCAGGTGTGATCACCTGCAGCAATGCAAGCAGGGTGTAAACCTGGAGGTTAGGTGAAACACACACACCCACACACCCACACACACAGCGAGTTGGTACTAGAGATAGAGACTAATATTGCAGACCCAGAATGGACTTAGTTTAGCTTAGTTTGCTACACACCATGCTAATGTGGATCGGGATTTTAACCATTTGGAAAAGTGTGTTGATCAGTGTTAGTACAAATTAATGCATTGGAACAGAGAAGCATAAAACTAAATTGGTTCATTGTGAAACAGAGCGGAGCAGGTCCAAGGTCGTCAGCCGAGTGCACAGACTTGAGAGTGATCTCCAAATGCACTGAGGATGCATTTGTGTGTAAAACAGTAACAACAGCAAGTAAAGTTGGATTGGATGTTTGGAACAAATGTCTACTTCTAAGAACAAAGTTAGAAATTAAACGTCATGACGTAGATAAATAACTATCTAACCATCCATTCATCCATCCACCAGAATCCACGTTTGTTGCGCACATTAACTCCACTGAATTGATTTTATTTATTTATATTTATATTATACCGTGAAGATCAATAGTCATCATGATATTTTGTTTGTTTGTTCGCTTTTGCCTCATGGGCCAGGTCGCAAGATAAGAGTCAGAAGATTGCTGATGTCATCACAATACATCCAGAGGTGAACATAACGGTTTCATGTTATTTACTTCCACCATGGTTCAGATATTTATTTTCCCATAAGCTGTTAAGCAAACAAATATCCTTAAGCTAGTAACCAAACAAAAACACACACAACTACTGCTAGTTGTAGACTTTAACTGAGGCAGCTGCAAATATTTCACATGTTTGGTTTGGGCTTGTTTATTCAAAGCAAGCTCCTGCTTTAGCTCTGGGTTCCCATTAGATCCCATTTGATCCCATGATCAACACGAGGCTTATTCATGACTTCTACACTGATGTCCTGGAAGGACTGTCAACTTACAGTTTTTGTAGCATGGTGGCAGCTCCATCTGCGAAGATACCCTTAATCAGGAGCTCAGTGATAACATATTCGAGTCTCAACGGTGTGTACGGCACCAACTACAGGCACAAATGACAGAAAGGGATACACTGAACTGGAGGTAGCTGCAGGTGAGAAGCAGCCAAACATTGTGCGTTGGTGTGTGGTTTCATCTTACAGTGTGGCCTGCTTGCTCTAAAAGGGCTTTGACTTCTCGGACGGCCCGGGCCATGCTTGGAGAAGGTTGCATATAGCCGTCATTTTCAATGTAACCAATCCTCAGGGGTTTGGAGCTCTGGTACATCTACAGAAAACACGTTAACAATGGAAACAGACACATTTACTAATGGCAAATGATTGATAGATATGAATATGTAGAAATATGCAGTACAGATTGTTAAGCTCTTTGAGGAAAGTTTGGGATTCATGATTCTGGCTTATAAAAATAAGAATTAAACAAATGTAACATTCACCTGCATGTTAAAAGGTACTGGTGGAACAGTGGGGTCCAGGGAAAACATGTCGTCACACAGCAGAGCCTGCATACACAGAGCCAGACTGTCCACATCCCTCGCCATGGGCCCAGCCGATGCCAGCACTAAGTTTAATGAGGAACACAGGAGTGAACACAGCAGCCAAATCTACCACACACTGCACTGCATATATTGTATGATGTGTCTCCCCTTACCAGACATTTGACCTCCAAAAATGGGCCTCACCCCTTGTGAACTGACCAAGGCCCAAAGATAAACATCATAGATTACAGATAACATTCTATTGTACAGTGTCCTGCATTTAGAGTGATTACAAATTAAACTCAGTAAACCATAAACACTCACCTGAGCCGACCTGATGTTGGCTTAAGGCCACAGATCCCACAGAAAGAGGCAGGGATACGGATGCTGCCTCCTATATCGCTTCCTAAACCAAGCACGGAGCCACCTCCTCCAATGAGAGCCCCCTCTCCGCCAGAGGAACCTCCAGGGGTCTTCTGGAGGTTGCACGGGTTTATAGACTGTCCATAAATTGGGTTGCTGCAGTCGTAACTGTGTACGGAGCAGTAAAAGACAAAGACAGAGAAGCAATGAGTATCACGGCCACTGCACGTCCAATTGTATTTGAAGTATAGAATTGCGTGAGAGACCGTGAGTGTATAGTGTGGTGTGTGCAAATGAATAATATAGAAAAGATTAACTTTAAAAGGCCTTGAGGGACGTTGGTTTTCACAAAGGGAATAGCTCCTTGTCGCTTCAGAACTTTAACAAGCACAGAGTCATCCTGAACTGGTTCATCCAGGTTGATGACGACGCCACAAGAGGAGTCATAATTCTGCCATTATACATTTTTTTTAAAGGACAAAGAGAGCAGTGTTTGAGCTAAATGAAACATGTAACAGTTTTATGATTGCATACATATATACTGTATATCTGTAACCTTATACGTCTGTCAGCGTAATTGCTACTTAGATGACCGTGGAAGTTTAAGACCACAAATGACCTTGTATCCGATGTTTTCCTTGATGCTAACTGGGACGCTGTACAGGAGACCGCCCTTGTTTGAACGTATGGTTTTTAGCTGGTCAACGCTCTCCAGCAGTATCCCTGTGCAGCAGTTCAGCTTTTCGTTTACATTCAGCGTCTGTCAGAAATGAAAGAAGAGATTACAAACTGACTTTTGTACTTCAGTACAAACTCTGTTTGATAATCAGTACAAGTTTCAGTCTGAAATATGAGACTGGACTCAATAACTTTATTCTTGTCAAGATAACTTTTGCTCCATGGGCCGAGTGAATTAAAAATGTTATTATTATTTTTCTCCAGGGCTACTTTTCTCCACTGTATGTAATTCATGTTCATTTGGATACTGGACCTTTTCCATGTAGGCGTAAAAAACATCCTCAGGGCTCAGCGAGTCCTCATGCAGTTGCTTTCTCAACTCAGGAAGTGAAAGTGTCAAGATGTCAGTAAAGTCAGCTGTTGGATGCTGGAGAAAGACACACACACACACACACACACACACACACACACACACACACACACACAAAGAGAAAGAGAACACTTCATGACAGCTGGTCTGCTATTTTTCTCAAATAAACCATGTTTCAATCATCATTGTAGGAGCCATGTTAGCTAAGTCGATAGGTTTCAGGTGACAAAAGTGGTTAATAATGCTTTAATGTGTGACACTTTCCTTTGGGGTCGTGACGACCTCATACACTACACAGCCACATGATACATGATATAGAATAGTAGTGGTAATTGTTGGAATTGATGAACGTGAACATTAAAATAAAATAATTTTATTTTAAAATAAAATTGGATTGAACAAACACAACTACAATTATATTTAGTATAGTAATACACACATATATATATACATATATATTTTAAACGTAATACATTGGTCGTTTCAGTTGACAAGAAAAATGACTAGATTTTTTGTTATTCTCTAAATAATTGCCAATCAATCAATCAGTCAATCGGTGTGTTTCCCGGGAGAGGCCAGCCCTCCCCGGACTCTCACCGCCTCCCGGTACCGGCGCACCGCCTGCTCAGCGCGCTGCAGGCTGTCACTCCTCCGCTCTCTGGCTCTCTGGATCTTCTTCGCTGATTCTTGGTTCTGAATCGTTTTCCGGAATAACATCACCATAGCTCCTGCACCGCAGGCAGAGAGCGCCAGGAGCGACGCCGTCCGCCTGTCCATCTCCACGTTCTGCACGAGCTGCACCAAACTCTCCATTGGTGTCCTCTTTGTGTCCGTGCTCGAGGCGCAGCGGTAATAACTGCTCTTATACGGAGACTTGACCCCGGGAGCAGCCGAGACATCCGCTGTGACGTCACGCGCCAGCGTACGAAGCCTTTGTCGCCATCTTGGTTTTGGTCACTTTTGTGAGACGACGTCAACATATATTTGGACAAAGGGGTGGGGGCCCTGAGTGTGCATGGGTGTTTATATCGCGACTGTCATAGAATTTCATTCTCACCCGGAAATGAGGATTCATCACTTCTACCGATGGTGCAATTAAATATTGAACATAAAACAATGTTTCCATGTTTTCATTCACTAATTACACTCTATTACATTCACTAATATTTGTCTTACAGAGAGCACTAAATTGCAGCTACAGAGAATATACAAGTTAGGTTGATGTGAAACTACTTGTGCAACTGCTTCTTGCAAAATTGAAGAAATCACTGCAAGAGCATCATTTTTTTCTGGCTTTATTATTTATAGTGGTTTCAATAAGATTTTTATTTGAATTTATTCTTATTCTTCTGACAGCATTACTAACAAACCCAATAGATATGATTTTGATACATGTAGAGGTGCAGAATAAAGAACAATGCTAAAAATTAAAGGTCATTATAAGGCTTAGTCCAACACGTTGACTGCTCATTGTCAGACTTGGCAATAGCATACACCTTTAGGACTTCTCAGAGTGTGGCGCAGTCAGCCAGTGGACGCACCCAACATTTCTGGAACATTTGTGGCTGTCAACGCCCAAACCTGCTGGCTTCTGGCACTGTCTTAATTATTACATATTTTAATTGGTGTGTTTACTGTTCTGATTCGTGGCAAACAGGTATAATCACATACACTTGAAACTGCTTTAAACATTCTCAGAAAAAGTCCCCAGTATCTTCATCAGCACGATGTGGTGAATGTGTATAAAATATTTTCTTATATTGTGACTAAAAACATGAAACTACTGCTGCAGGCTGCATGTTTGCTGAATAGGTACTTAACTGTTTTTTTTTTTTCTTTGCACTGCACAAATAAGTGAAGGTAGTCCTTGGATGTATGCAGCCAAGCCAAAAGAGGACACAGCATTGCAGCAAACATTTATATTATTTAACAGTGGTTTAGTGTTTCAAAAATCATTTACCAACTTTAATTTACTTATATAGTACCAGTGACACAAGGTAAGGTTATCCAGTCTCCACTTTAATATAATGTTGACTCAGACTCCCTTGTTAAATACTTCTGTTTCTTCACATGAGCAGGTACAGTATAGTATACATTAAAAGTTACAACACAGGACAGATCCACATATGGATGTATTTTAAATCATGTTCTTCTCATAACACAATATCTGAAGAATGTCCTCCGGCAGCGATGCAACAAACAGGAAGGATTTCATTTGACAGAATGGAACAGTTTGTGTGCCACCTAGAGAGAAGACATAAGAGGTCATTCATGTAAACAACATAGCACACACAAAGAAAGGTAAAGTAAGTTTCACACACACACACACGTGTGTGTGATGGGTAAATATGTTTTTAACAAAAATCAGCTTTCGAGTGCAACAATGGTAACATATGCTAACCAAGCCATTACATGACAAACCAACCAAACTACTCATGAAACATGGATTCTTTGTGGTGTATGTTGATTACAAGGTACTTGAGACAAATGGTGGATGGCACACTTACACAGTGGTCCCGAGCATGCAGGAAATCAAACAGCTCCTCAGTGCAATCCTCCTCCGTTGACGACCGAGAGCCAACTCTGGTCTCACACTGCTCCAGACGCTCCCGTGTGTGGACGCAGTGCTCTGTCTCTGCACACTTCTGGCGAACGGCTTCAAGAGGATCCTGAAAGAATAATACAGAATATCTACCCTGAACAGTGTCCTTTGAGGATGCATGCATTAAGTAAATGATCCTAACTGCACTCAACAGCCCCGTGTTTGTTGAACCGGACAAACTTATTATTGGAAAAATCTCAATACAATCAAAATGGCCATTATGTTTTACCAGCTAAACTGATACTATTCAGGTGTAGGAGACTTAAGAGTTTACTTAAATGTGATCACAAACACCTCAGATTCTATGTCCCTTCAGGAAGTTGAATTTTCATTGATACAACCAGAAAAAGATTCCACTGATTATGGATATAGTTCCAAGAAAAGATGGAGGCAACAGATATAACCTGAAATGACCCAACCTCTTGTCTGATTAACTGATAACAGTGTAACCATTAGCTCTGAGTTGCAGCCTCAATCACTGTAAACAGCCTTTAGGTTTTCCTCCTCCTCCTCCTCCTCCTCCTCATCATCATCATCATCACACTCGGCTGAATGCTTGAAAGCGCCAGTTAACATATTCAGAGGAACGTACCACCATTTCTTCCTCCTCTTCCTCTTCCTCCTCCTGAAAAAATACACACAACCAAATCAATGAAACCTTTCAGACCAAAATCGTATCTCTTGCTTTATAACACGACCAAAACAAACGGTTCAATGAACATTCCAATTTATACAGTTTTGAGCAAACGGCACCAGTTAGCTTTATTTACTTGTGAACCAAGAAGGGAATGTTGACATTGGCTAAAGCTAGCATTAGCTAATGTAGCTTCGGTAGCCGTGTTTTGATAAACAAGCAGAAATAAGCAAACGTTACTGGCATTGTTGAGTTGATTTAAGTGTATATAAAGCTACTGACATCCTCTGGCTCTCCGTTCATTATCATCTTCTCCTCGAAGACCATGGTTGTAGCGCTCTTGTCCTGAAGCTACTCTGTTGCTGCTGGAGGACACGACACAGGTCACACGAGCTGAGAAGCGTATCGCAGCCGCTTCCGGTTATTAGACCTTCAGAATAGAACCTGACGTTTGCGAAGGGAAACTGGAGCCAACCTAAAGACTCAAATAGTGGCAATGTAACTTCATATAAAACCTCTTATATCAGGAACCGTTGTGCAGAGGTACAACAAGACATATAAGTAAGATGACATTTACCGTCACGTCTCTCTTATTGAGCGACAATGATTTAATTATGATGTACGACGACTACTTCCCCTTGGTCAAAATTATGAAAGCCTACACTGCCTCCATGTGTTGACAGTTAGTACTACAACAGCAAGGGTTGCCAAATTGAAAATATACTGTAATATACTACTGATAAATGATGGAACAACTGTGTAACTATATATGTGTTATATCTTTCATGATGACGTGACATGCGTGTATGTATGAAAGGTTGTGACTCGTGTCATGTTAGAACTGCGTGTGTTGTTTTGTATCCTCCACATGTGTCGTATGGGAGGAATGTTTGTAGCCATTGTAGTATTTTTACCTGACCAGAAGATGGTGCCGTTCCACTTTATTCTCTATTACTATCTATTTATCTATTAGAGCGAGAACAACTTAGAACAAGATGAAAATAAAGAGGAGACAGAAGTAATGTTGTCAAGAGTGGACATGTTACTAAATGAACCTGAAAAACCATTTGTTACATTGCAAGTCGCGGGGGGGAAAAAATAAAATTTCTATGTGACTCGGGTGCATGCAAATGTTTAATCAGAACAGATGACGGCAGAGCAAACTTACCTATGCAACAAAATGAAGGAATAAAAGTACCATCCGTGTCGGGACATGTAACCTTAGAACCATTAACTCAACCACTTAAGGTTTATGATCCTAAAACCAAAAAGAGCATTGTAAACTCATTTGCGATTTCAAACCTTTGCCCAATAAACTCATTAGGCCGAGACCGAATGACTAAATTAGGAATAGGAGTAATTCCTACCCTCCATGGCATGAAAGCATGCAGACAATCTAAAAAACAAAACCATCTAAACTTGATCATTTGACCAGGGCCATGCCACTGTGTCTACAGGCTGTGCAAGCAGCAGCATTAGCTGTCCAATGCTCAGCACCATTAGTGTTGTTTCATCCACTCACACTCAAAGTCTCACATGCTGTTTCAGCGTTGTTAACACAAAACAAAATCGCATTTATGTCTCCAGCTAGACACCTAAGCTGCATGACTATCTTACTGACACAACCACACCTCCAAATTGAACAATGCACTACATTAAACCCATCCACATTATTACCTAACGCAGAGGATGGACAACCACACGATTGCGCAACACAAAGTTTGCATATACAACCTACATCAACAGGTTTATCACCGTTTGAAGTGTTGTATGTGTTGCCTCTGTTGCCTGTCATTCAGACACTAAAGGCTATTTTTGACATCAATATCGTATAATGACAGGTTATCTGGCAGAATTGGCTGTAAATGATTATAAAACTGTTACACAACATAGGGCAACACAGGACACAGGACAATCAAAGCTCAGCCAAATTTCCTGTTCTGTATCACAGAACTGCAGAGCGAGATCTCCATGTACTTGCCTGCTATGTGATACGTCCTGAGCTGAATCCAAAAATTAGACCACCATCGTAATTCCTGCAGATTTCCCAGTGGACCCAGAGACAGTAGGTTGTAAGGATGGAGCAGCTCTTTGGTGTATCCGTTTCCTCTCTGTGGTTGTGGCAGGACAGCCGCAACTTGCTCATCTTCACTGTGGCCTTCTTGCTGATAGCTGAGTATTTAAGGAACCGTCGGCCCAGCAGCTTTCCTCCAGGACCCCGGGTTTTGCCTCTTGTGGGAAACATACTCTCACTCGACTTTAAAACCCCTGACAGAAATTTGACCAAGGTAGATTTTTTTCCCTTAACTTCACAACAATACAACAATGTATGAATACTCTCAGGTGTCATGTTTTTTACACATTTTTGTAGTTTGTATAGTTGATATTTGGAATTTTATATTTTTATGTGAAAAAGGTGCACTTTATTTCTTTTATATCTCTGTCACAAAGCAAACAGGGGGTGACTTACTCTGCTAACCTTTAACAATAAACTGTATCTTAATTTGTACTGTACTTGGCCATTATACAAACACAGTGGAGTACAAAGTGCAATGCTTGCCTTTGAATTGCAGTGTTGTAAAAATTTTAAGCAGGATCAATTGAAAAGATTCATGTAAACTAAAGTTGTTTTTCATTGCTGGCAAGTGAATTTCCCATAAACCTCTATACAAGAGTACAAAAAAAGTTTCACTCATTACTGAGCAGGGGCGCCACCAGGAATGCGCCAGGAATTTTGGGCCCCATGACAAAAAATCAAATTGGGCCCCAATTTATATATACCCTACTATTTTTTGGGGCACCTGTCAGTCAGGGGTCCTTAGAATCGTTCGAACTTTTCCCCCCTTATATGGCGTCCCCGTTACCCAGGTTTCATTTCTTCTCCTGTTTGTGCTGCTCTCGTGACAGTTAGCAGAGAAGTATGGGAATGTGTACAGCCTGAAATTAGGGTCCATGTGGACGGTAGTACTGAACGGCCTCGAAACCCTGCAGGAAGGCTTAGTCACCAAAGGAGACATCCTGGCTGATCGGCCGATACTCCCAATGCACTCTGACATGCTTCCTAATCTAGGTAAAGACTTTTGATCTTGTTCAATTAGAGACTTGGACAAAAAAAAAAGAATCTCAGATCACATTTACACACTGCTGTAAACGCATTGACATTTTTCTCATCAGGTATTGTGTTTACAAGTGGACATATGTGGAAGTATCAACGGCGCTTTGCCCTCTTCACTCTCAAATACTTTGGAGTTGGCAAGAGATCCTTGGAACCTACTATCCTGGATGAATTTAATCACATGTGCAGAGAGATAGCTAAACATAAAGGTAAAGAGCACAATGCACCGATCCCAGAGGAAATACAGAGATGCAGTGAACTCAAGTCAAACACTTGAGAAGCAGAGTTCAGTCTGACGCATGTTGCAATCGCCCTCCAGGCAAACCCTTCAATCCGCACTTCATCATCAACAACACCGTCTCCAACATCATCTGCTCCATGGTTTTTGGTCATCGCTTCGACTACAGTGATGAGCAGTTTCTACATTTCATGAAGTTGCTCGACAAGGGAACTAAACTTGAAGGCTCTTTCTGGGCACAGGTTGAGTATTTGACAGGGACACAGTATTACTGAAAACTTTTTGACCGGTAAAGTTTATTGATGACTATTCTGAGGTACGCGTCACATGTGAAAGGTTTTGCTTCTTTGAAAGGATGCACTTGTGCTTGTATTCTCAGTCTCCTCATTCACTTTAACAGCTGTATAATGCATTTCCAATGCTGATGAGACGGTTACCGGGCCAACACCACTCTCTTAAGAAGATTTATGGTGACACACTGGAGTTGATGAAAACAGAAATCGTGCAGCACAAGAAAGACTGGGACCCCTCTGAGCCCAGAGACTTTATCGACTGTTACCTGACTGAGATTCAGAAGGTGGGTGAACAAACTACAAACAAATCAATTATCTTAATACACTGGAATTACTGTTTCTATAAGTTGGTAATCAAAACGAATAATATTCAAAATAAAACAATGATTTAGAAGGTTTATTAATGGACCAAAAGAATGTGGTGTAAAAATGTATACAACTATTACTTTAGTATTATTCAGCAGGACTTCAGTGACTTATTATCTCAGTGTGAAAACGTTTAACAGCTTTGAAAGATTATTTTCTATTTCATTATTTGAAATCATGACTGATGAGGTATAAAACTTAGACAACATTTACATACAGTATAAACATCATCTGCAGCTCACTGACAGTTACATTACTTGAAAACAGAGCAAGAAAACTTCAGAGGTGGATGCTGGTTTCAGTGAGGAGAACTTGGTGATGTGTTCGTTTGACCTGTTTATAGCTGGCACTGAGACCACGTCCACCACCCTGCGCTGGGCTTTGCTGTACATGGCAAAGTACGTGGACATTCAGGGTAGGACCTCACGGATGCAGGCGAGAAGTCATACGTGTTTTGTCGGAGTAAGTTCTGACTTGAATGAAACTTTTGTTTCCTCTTACAGCAAAGGTTCAGGCTGAAATAGACAGAGCGATTGGGTCCAGAGAGATGTCTACAGAGGACCGTGCACACCTGCCGTATACTGACGCTGTGGTCCACGAGATCCAGAGGATAAGCAACATAGTTCCTCTCAGCCTGCCTCATGTCACCACCAGAGACCTCCAGATCGGAGGCTGCACGGTCCCCAAGGTCATTTCTCACACCACCTTTCATGATGCTCTATCAAAGGATCACACGCTGTGCAATCAACTCTCTCATTACCATTCAAATTCCAGGGTATTATGGTGATTCCCAATTTGACCTCAGCGCACTTTGATAAAAACGAGTGGGAGACGCCGCTCACCTTTAACCCCGGACACTTTCTAAACGAGGAGGGAAAGTTTGTGAAGAGAGCTGCTTTCCTTCCTTTCTCTGCTGGCAAGTACATTTTCAATATGTCATAGCACTCATATACAGAGTTAGTTCATCATGATAGACAGAACCATTATTTCATTCCCTGTATTAAAATGTAAGCAAAGTGGCTATTTTTTGCCGGCAGGTAAGCGGGTGTGTCTCGGGGAGAATCTGGCCAAGATGGAGCTCTTCCTCCTCTTCACCTCCTCCATGCAGCACTTCACCTTCTCCATGCCTCCTGGGGTGGAGCCGGAGCTGAAGCCAAACCTCGGGCTCATTATTTCACCCCAATACTACGAAATCTGTGCCACCGCGCGCTAAATGCAAGGCTGCTCCCCAAGCATTCAGTTGTTTTTTTTCCTCCAGCTGCATTTCATAATTTTAATTCTGTTATTCAGTGTAAAACTTTATTACCTGCTCAAGATGTAACAACGCAGTATAATGTGTTGGATCCTATAGCTGCAATCATAAATATTAAGAACACTATAGGCCAGAGGAAGTCCACAAAAAGCTGACATACACAGACCTGACACAGTGTCACATCTAACATAACATCGTTATAGCTCATGTTCTCGCTACAGTTTGCTTAGATTCTATGTCCCGTCAGGAAGTTGAATTTTCATTTATACAAACAGAAAAAGATTCCACTGATTATGGATATAGTCCCAAGAAAAGATGGAGGCAACAGATATAACCTGAAATGACCTCTGGTCTGATTAACTGATAACAGTGTAACCATTAGCTCTGAGCTACAGCCTCAATCACTGTAAACAGCCTTTAGGTTTTCCTCCTCCTCCTCCTCCTCATCATCATCACACTCGGCTGAATGCTTGAGAGTGCCAGTTAACATATTCAGAAGAACGTACCACCATTTCTTCCTCCTCTTCCTCTTCCTCCTCCTGAAACAGATACACACAACCAAATCAATGAAACCTTTCAGACCAAAATCGTATCTCTTGCTTTATAACACGACCAAAACAAACGGTTAAATGAACATTCCAATTTATACAGTTTTTAGCAAACTGCACCAATTAGCTTTATTTACTTGTGAATCAAGAAGGGAATGTTGACATTGGCTAAAGCTAGCATTAGCTAATGTAGCTTCGGTAGCCGTGTTTTGATAGCTTGCAAGCAGAAATAAGCAAGAGAACCTGACGTTTGCGAAGGGAAACTGGAGCCAACCTAAAGACTCAAATAGTGGCAATGTAACTTTATATAAAACCTCTTATATCAGGAACCGTTGTGCAGAGGTACAACAGGACATATAAGTAAGATGACATTTACCGTCACGTCTCTCTTATTGAGCGACAATGATTTAATTATGATGTACGACGACTACTTCCCCTTGGTCAAAATTATGAAAGCCTACACTGCCTCCATGTGTTGACAGTTAGTACTACAACAGCAAGGGTTGCCAAATTCCTGCCTCTTTAAGAGCCACAGTCTAAGTCAAGTTTCTGTCTGTGTGGTTCTATGGAGACGCCCTGGTGCAGCACACGTTATTCTGCCTGTAATTGAACCTGCAACCTGCTTCTCCTGAGTCCGAGCCGGTAATACTGTATATTAAGTTCATGAAACAAAGTAAGTGTTTACTTTTGTTGTCCTCTGTATATTTTTCCTCGTCTTTTTCCCTAATGATGTGATGCATTATATTTATGGTGCATCTATTATCCACATCTTGTTTAATTAGAATGTTTGTGTGTTCTAGATAAGTCATGTTCGAGCTGCGTGCGTTGTTTTGTATCCTCCAAATGTGTCTTATGGGCGGAATGTTTGTCGCTATTGTAGTATTTTTACCCGACCAGCAGATGGTACCGTTTCACCTTATTCTCTATTATGTTATTTGCTACAGGAATGTGTGGATTTGTTGGGTATATGACGTAGAAGTGTATATATGCACGTACTGTAGGGTGCCCTGGATTGCAGCATGTAAATAGCCATTCCTTGCTGATTTACATATGCGCTACACAATGGCTCTTCAAATACCAGAAGGGATATTTGTAAAAAAAAAAAAAAAAAAAACAAGTTAAAATAAAGTGTAATTTTCCAAAATAAAAGAACTCTACAATGACAGGTTATCTGGCAGAATAGGCTGTAAATTATTACAGAACTGTTACACAACATAGGGCAACACAGGACACCAAACAACCAAAGCTCAGCCACATTTTCTGTTCTGTATCACAGAATTGCAGAGCGAAATCTCCATGTTTACCTGCTATGTGATACGTCCTGAGCTGAATCCATAAATTAGACCACCATCATAATTCCTGCAGATTTCCCAGTGGACCCAGAGACAGTAGGTTGTGAGGATGGAGCAGCTCTTTGGTGTATCCGTTTCCTCTCTGTGGTTGTGGCAGGACACCCGCAGCTTGCTCATCTTCACCGTGGCCTTCTTGGTGATAGCTGAGTATTTAAGGAACCGTCGGCCCAGCAGCTTTCCTCCAGGACCCCGGGTTTTGCCTCTTGTGGGAAACATACTCTCACTCGACTTTAAAACCCCTGACAGAAATTTGACCAAGGTGAATTTTTTTTTTAACTTAACTTCACAACAATACAACAATTTATGAATACTCGCAGCTGTCATGTTTTTTACACATCTTTGTATAGTTGATAGTTGATATTTGGAATTTTATATTTTTATGTGAAAAAGGTGCACTTTTATCTCTTTCTTTGTCACAAATCAAACAGGGGGTGACTTACTATGCTAATCTTTAACAATAAACTGTATCTTAATTTGTACTGTACTTGGCCATTATACAAACACAGTGGAGTACAAAGTGCAATGCTTGCCTTTGAATTGCAGTGTTGTCAAAGTTTTAAGCAGGATCAAATGAAAAGATTCATGTCAACTAAAGTTGTTTTTCACTGCTGGCAAGTGAATTTCCCATAAACCTTTATACGAGTGTAAAGCAAAAGTTTCACTCATTACTCAGAAGGGGTGCCACCAGGAATGCGCCAGGAATTTTGGGCCCCATGGCAAAAAAATCGAATTGGCCCCGATATATATACCATCCTATTTTTTGGGGCCACTGTCAGTCAGGGGCCCTTGGAATCGTCCTAACTTCCCCCCCTATGTGGCGTCCCTGTTACTAAGGTTTCATTTCTTCTCTTGTTTGTGCTGCTTCCGTGACAGTTAGCAGAGAAGTATGGGAATGTGTACAGCCTGAAATTTGGGTCCATGTGGACAGTGGTACTGAACGGCCTCGAAACCCTGCAGGAAGGCTTAGTCACCAAAGGAGACATTTAACTTAACTTCACAACAATACAACAATTTATGAATACTCGCAGCTGTCATGTTTTTTACACATCTTTGTATAGTTGATATTTGGAATTTTATATTTTTATGTGAAAAAGGTGCACTTTTATCTCTTTCTCTGTCACAAAGCAAACAAGTACCGTATGTGCTTGGCCAGTAAACAAACACACTGGAGTAAAATGTGCAATGCTTGGATTTGAATTGCAGTGGTGTCAAAGTTTTAAGCAGGATCAAATGAAAAGATTCATGTCAACTAAAGTTGTTTGTCACTGCTGGCAAGTGAATTTCCCATAAACCTTTATACAAGTGTAAAGCAAAAGTTTCACTCATTACTGAGAAGGGGCGCCACCAGGAATGCGCCAGGAATTTTGGGCCCCATGGCAAAAAAATCGAATTGGCCCCGATATATATACCATCCTATTTTTTGGGGCCCCTGTCAGTCAGGGGCCCTTGGAATCGTTCTAACTTCCCCCCTTATATGGCGTCCCTGTTGCTAAGGTTTCATTTCTTCTCTTGTTTGTGCTGCTTCCGTGACAGTTAGCAGAGAAGTATGGGAATGTGTACAGCCTAAAATTTGGGTCCATGTGGACAGTGGTACTGAACGGCCTCGAAACCCTGCAGGAAGGCTTAGTCACCAAAGGAGACATCCTGGCTGATCGGCCGGTACTCCCAATCCACTCTGACGTGCTTCCTGATCTGGGTAACGATCTTATTCAATTAGAGATGCGGACAAAAAAAAAAGAATCTCAGATCACATTTACACACTGCTGTAAACGCATTGACATTTTTCTCATCAGGTATTGTGTTTACAAGTGGACATATGTGGAAGCATCAACGGCGCTTTGCCCTCTTCACTCTCAAATACTTTGGAGTTGGCAAGAGATCCCTGGAACCTACTATCCTGGATGAATTTAATCACATGTGCGGAGAGATAGCTAAACATAAAGGTAAAGAGCACAATGCACCGATCCCAGAGGAAATACAGAGATGCAGTGAACTCAAGTCAAACACTTGAGAAGCCGAGTTCCGTCTGACAGGGGTCATCCCTATGTTCTCCGGGTCCTATGTTCCCCGCTCTGAAAAGGGTCCTATTTTTTCTGAAATAGGATCATTTCAGAAAAAGGGTCCTATGTTCTCCCTTTTTCCCAAGAAGGGTCCCATGTTCCCCTGTTGCAATACTGTTTCTGGAAAAGGTTCTTATGTTCCCCAGCGATCTTGTATCTTACCGATCAATCGTTACAGTAGGGTTAGGGGTTAGGGTTAGGGTTCCCCACCTTATGTTCCCCAAAGGGTTAGGGTTAGGGTTTCCCCACTTTTTTGAAAGAAGGTTCTATGTTCCCCACTTTTGGGGAACATAGAACCTTCTTTCAAAAAAGGCTCCTATGTTCCCTGGTCACATACAAAGTGGGGAACATAGGACCCGGGGAACATAGACATGCTCCTGTCTGACGCATGTTTTAACCACCTCTCCAGGCAAACCCTTCAATCCGCACTTCATCATCAACAACACCGTCTCCAACATCATCTGCTCTCTGATTTTTGGTCATCGCTTCGACTACAGTGATGAGCAGTTTCTACATTTCATGAAGTTGCTCGAAGAGGGAACTAAACTTGAAGGCTCTTTCTGGGCACAGGTTGAGTATTTGACAGGGACACAGAATTACTGAAAACTTTTAAACGGTAAAGTTTATTGATGACTATTCTGAGGTACGCCTTGCAAGTTAAAGGTTTTGCTTCTCAGTCTCCTCGTTCACTTTAACAGCTGTATAATGCATTTCCGATGCTGATGAGACGGTTACCGGGGCCACATCACACTCTTCAGAAGATTTATGGTGACACACTGGAGTTGATGAAAACAGAAATCGTGCAGCACAAGAAAGACTGGGACCCCTCTGAGCCCAGAGACTTTATCGACTGTTACCTGACTGAGATTGAGAAGGTGGGTGAACAAACTCTACAAACAAATCAATTATCTTAATACACTGGAATTAATGGACCAAAAGAAAGTGGTATAAAAAGGTATACAACTCTTGCTTTAGTATTATTCAGTTTAGTATTATTCAGTTTAGTATTATTCAGCAGGATCTCGACTTATTATCTCAGTGTGAAAACATTTAACAGCTTTCATTATTTGAAATCATGACTGAAGTAATTACGTATGAAATTTAGTCAGTGTTTACACACAGTACAAACATCCGGTGCAGCTTACTGAAAATTACCGGTACATTACTTGGAAACAGAGCAAGAAAACCGGAGAGGTGGATGCTGGTTTCAGTGAGGAGAACTTGGTGATGTGTTCGTTTGATCTGTTTGGAGCTGGCACTGAGACCACGTCCACCACCCTGCGCTGGGCTTTGCTGTACATGGCAAAGTATGCGGACATTCAGGGTAGGACCTCACAGAGGCGAGAAGTCATATGTGTTTTGTCGGAATAAGTTCCGACTTGAATGAAACTTTTGTTTCCTCTTACAGCAAAGGTTCAGGCTGAAATAGACAAAGCGATTGGGTCCAGAGAGATGTCTACAGAGGACCGTGCACACCTGCCGTATACTAACGCTGTGGTCCACGAGATCCAGAGGATAAGCAACATAGTTCCTCTCAGCCTGCCTCATGTCACCACCAGAGACCTCCAGATCGGAGGCTACACGGTCCCCAAGGTCATTTCTCACACCACCTTTCATGATGCTCTATCAAAGGATCACTCACTCTGAAATCAACTCTCTCATTACCATTCAAATTCCAGGGTGTCATAGTGATTCCCAATTTGACCTCAGCGCACTTTGATAAAAACGAGTGGGAGACGCCGCTCACCTTTAACCCCGGACACTTTCTAAACGAGGAGGGAAAGTTTGTGAAGAGAGCTGCTTTCCTTCCTTTCTCTGCTGGCAAGTACATTTTCAATATGTCATAGCGCTCATATACAGAGTTAGTTCATCATGATGGACAGAACCATTATTTCACTCCCTGTATTAAAATGTAAGCAATGTGGCTATTTTTTGCCGGCAGGTAAGCGGGTGTGTCCCGGGGAGAATCTGGCCAAGATGGAGCTCTTCCTCCTCTTCACCTCCTTCATGCAGCATTTCACCTTCTCCATGCCTCCTGGGGTGGAGCCGGAGCTGAAGCCAAACCTCGGGGTCGTTATTTCACCCCAATACTACGAAATCTGTGCCACCGCCCGCTAAATGCAAGGCTGCTCCCCAAGCATTCAGTTGTTTTTTTCCTCCAGCTGCATTTCATAATTTTAATTCTGTTATTCAGTGTAAAACTTTATTACCTGCTCAAGATGTAACAACGCAGTATAATGTGTTGGATCCTATAGCTGCAATCATAAATATTAAGAACACTATAGGCCAGAGGAAGTCCACAAAAAGTTGACATATACAGACCTGACACAGTGTCACATCTAACATAACATCGTTATAGCTCATGTTCTCGCTACAGTTTGCTTTAGATTCTATGTCCCTTCAGGAAGTTGAATTTTCATTGATACAAACAGAAAAAAGTTCCACTGATTATGGATATAGTCCCAAGAAAAGATGGAGGCAACAAATATAACCTGAAATGACCCAACGTCTGGTCTGATTAACTAATAATAGTGGAAACATTAGCTCTGAGCTGCAGCCTCAATCACTGTAAACAGCCTTTAGGTTTTCCTCCTCCTCATTATCATCATCATAATCACACTCGGCTGAATGCTTGAGAGCGCCAGTTAACATTTTCAGAGGAACGTACCACCATTTCTTCCTCCTCTTCCTCTTCCTCCTCCTGAAACAGATACACACAACCAAATCAATGAAACCTTTCAGAACAAAATTGTATCTCTTGCTTTATAACACGACCAAAACAAACGGTTCAATGAACATTCCAATTTATACAGTTTTTAGCAAACTGCACCAATTAGCTTTATTTACTTGTGAATCAAGAAGGGAATGTTGACATTGGCTAAAGCTAGCATTAGCTAATGTAGCTTCGGTAGCCGTGTTTTGATAGCTTGCAAGCAGAAATAAGCAAGAGAACCTGACGTTTGCGAAGGGAAACTGGAGCCAACCTAAAGACTCAAATAGTGGCAATGTAACTTCATATAAAACCTCTTATATCAGGAACCGTTGTGCAGAGGTACAACAGGACATATAAGTAAGATGACATTTACCGTCACGTCTCTCTTATTGAGCGACAATGATTTAATTATGACGTACGACGACTACTTCCCCTTGGTCAAAATTATGAAAGCCTACACTGCCTCCATGTGTTGATAGTTAGTACTACAACAGCAAGGGTTGCCAAATTCCTGCCTCTTTAAGAGCCACAGTCTAAGTCAAGTTTCTGTCTGTGTGGTTCTATGGAGACGCCCTGGTGCAGCACACGTTATTCTGCCTGTAATTGAACCTGCAACCTGCTTCTCCTGAGTCCGAGCCGGTAATACTGTATATTAAGTTCATGAAACAAAGTAAGTGTTTACTTTTGTTGTCCTCTGTATATTTTTCCTCGTCTTTTCCCCTAATTATGTGATGCATTATATTTATGGTGCAACTTTTATCCACATCTTGTTTAATTAGAATGTTTGTGTGTTCTAGATAAGTCATGTTCGAGCTGCGTGTGTTGTTTTGTATCCTCCAAATGTGTCTGATGGGCGAAATGTTTGTCGCCATTGTAGTATTTTTACCCGACCAGCAGATGGTACCGTTTCACCTTATTCTCTATAATGTTATTTGCTACAGGAATGTGTGGATTTGTTGCGTATATGACGTAGAAGTGTATATATGCACGTACTGTAGGGTGCCCTGGATTACAGCATGTAAATAGCCGTTCCTTGCTGATTTACATATGCGCTACACAATGGCTCTTCAAATACCAGAAGGGATATTTGTAAAAAAAAAAAAAAAAAAAACAAGTTAAAATAAAGTGTAATTTTCCAAAATAAAAGAACTCTACAATGACAGGTTATCTGGCAGAATAGGCTGTAAATTATTACAGAACTGTTACACAACATAGGGCAACACAGGACACAGGACAACCAAAGCTCAGCCACATTTTCTGTTCTGTATCACAGAATTGCAGAGCGAAATCTCCATGTTTACCTGCTATGTGATACGTCCTGAGCTGAATCCATAAATTAGACCACCATCATAATTCCTGCAGATTTCCCAGTGGATCCAGAGACAGTAGGTTGTGAGGATGGAGCAGCTCTTTGGTGTATCCGTTTCCTCTCTGTGGTTGTGGCAGGACACCCGCAGCTTGCTCATCTTCACTGTGGCCTTCTTGGTGATAGCTGAGTATTTAAGGAACCGTCGGCCCAGCAGCTTTCCTCCAGGACCCCGGGTTTTGCCTCTCGTGGGAAACATACTCTCACTCGACTTTAAAACCCCTGACAGAAATTTGACCAAGGTGAATTATTTTTTTAACTTAACTTCACAACAATACAACAATTTATGAATACTCGCAGCTGTCATGTTTTTAACACATCTTTGTATAGGTGATATTTGGAATTTTATATTTTTATGTGAAAAATGTGCACTTTTATCTCTTTCTCTGTCACAAAGCAAACAAGTACCGTATGTGCTTGGCCAGTAAACAAACACACTGGAGTAAAATGTGCAATGCTTGGATTTGAATTGCAGTGGTGTCAAAGTTTTAAGCAGGATCAAATGAAAAGATTCATGTCAACTAAAGTTGTTTTTCACTGCTGGCAAGTGAATTTCCCATAAACCTTTATACGAGCGTAAAGCAAAAGTTTCACTCATTACTCAGAAGGGGCGCCACCAGGAATGCGCCAGGAATTTTGGGCCCCATGGCAAAAAAATCAAATTGGCCCCAATATATATACCATCCTATTTTTTGGGGCCCCTGTCAGTCAGGGGCCCTTGGAATCGTTCTAACTTCCCCCCTTATATGGCGTCCCTGTTACCAAGGTTTCATTTCTTCTCTTGTTTGTGCTGCTCTTGTGACAGTTAGCAGAGAAGTATGGGAATGTGTACAGCCTGAAATTTGGGTCCATGTGGACAGTGGTACTGAACGGCCTCGAAACCCTGCAGGAAGGCTTAGTCACCAAAGGAGACATCCTGGCTGATCGGCCGGTACTCCCAATCCACTCTGACGTGCTTCCTGATCTGGGTAACGATCTTGTTCAATTAGAGATGCGGACAAAAAAAAAAAGAATCTCAGATCACATTTACACACTGCTGTAAACGCATTG
>JAFBJQ010001296.1:0-84625 GCA_016785345.1 Trinectes maculatus
GTTTTCTGGCGTGTAATCCACAAAATATCATTCTGGGGGGTTATTTTAGGGAATTTTCTACCAATTGGGCGCACTGGAAAACAAGCTGGACGAACTCAGGGCCAGAATAAAGTTCCAGAGGGAAATATGGTAAGGTGTTAGTATGTCGAAAATTTCCAAAAATGACCAAACACGAAAAAGGGAAATAACGCGGCCAATTGGTAGAAAATAGCCTAAAATAACCCATCTGAACGATATTTTGTGGAATACACGCCAGAAAACCTAATTTTCTCATAGGTCAAAAATGGCACAAAGACGTAAGGGGTTAGTATGACGAAAATTTCAAAAAATGGCCAAACACGAAAAAGGGTAAGTAACGCGCCCAATTGGTAGAAAATGGCCAAAAATAACCCCCCAGAATGATATTTTGTGGATTACACGCCAGAAAACCTCATTTTCTCATAGGTCAAAAATTGCACAAAAACATAAGGGGTTAGTATGTCGAAAATTTCCAAATATGGCCAAACAAGAAAAAGGGAAATTACGCGCCCAATTGGTAGAAAATAGCCTAAAATAACCCCGGGATGATAATTTGTGGATTACACGCCAGAAAACCTAATTTTCTCATTCGTCAAAAATGGCACAAAGACGTAAGGGGTTAGTATGTCGAAAATTTCGAAAAATGGCCAAACACGAAAAAGGGAAATAACGCGCCCAATTGGTAGAAAGTAGCCTAAAATAACCCCCCAAGATGATATTTTGTAGATTAAACGCCAGAAAACCTCATTTTCTCATAGGTCAAAAACGGCACAGAGACGTAAGGGGTTAGTATGTCGAAAATTTCCAAAAATGGCCAAACACGAAAAAGGGAAATAACGCGCCTAATTGGTAGAAAATAGCCTTAAATAATCCCCCAGAATGATATTTTGTAGATTACACGCCAGAAAACCTCATTTTCTCATAGGTCAAAAATGGCACAAAGACGGAAGGGGTTAGTATGTCGAAAATTTCCAAAAATGGCCAAACACGAAAAAGGGAAATAACGCGCCCAATTGGTAGAAAATAGCCTGAAATAACCCCCCAGAATGATATTTTGTGGATCACACGCCAGAAAACCTCATTTTCTCATTGGTCAAAAATGGCACAAAGACGTAAGGGGTTAGTATGTCGAAAATTTTCAAAAATTGACCAAAAACACGAAAAAGGGAAAGAACGCGCCCAATTGATAGAAAATAGCCTAAAATAACCCCCCGGAATGATATTTTGTGGATTACACGCCTGAAAACCTCATTTTCTCATAGGTCAAAAATGGCACAAAGACGTAAGGGGTTAGTATGTCGAAAATTTCCAAAAATGGCCAAACACGAAAAAGGGAAATAACGCACCCAATTGGTAGAAAACAGCCTACAATAACCCCCCAGAATGATATTTTGTGGATTACACGCCAGAAAACCTCATTTTCTCATAGGTCAAAAATGGCACAAAGACATAAGGGGTTAGTATGTCGAAAATTTCCAAAAATGGCCAAACACGAAAAAGGGAAATAATGCGCCCAATTGGTAGAAAATAGCCAAAAATAACCCCCCAGAATGATATTTTGTGGATCACACGCCAGAAAACCTGATTTTCTCATAGGTCAAAAACGGCACAGAGACGTAAGGAGTTAGTATGTCGAAAATTTCCAAAAATGGCCAAACACGAAAAAGGGAAATAACGCACCTAATTGGTAGAAAATAGCCTAAAATAACCCCCCAGAATGATATTTTGTAGATTACACGCCAGAAAACCTCATTTTCTCATAGGTCAAAAATTGCACAAAGACGTAAGGGGTTAGTATGTCGAAAAAATTTCCAAAAATGGCCAAACACGAAAAAGGGAAATAACGCGCCCAATTGGTAGAAAATAGCCTAAAATAACCCCCCAGAATGATATTTTGTGGATCACACGCCAGAAAACCACATTTTCTCATAGGTCAAAAATTGCACAAAGACGTAAGGGGTTAGTATGTTGAAAATTTCCAAAAATGGCCAAACACGAAAAAGGGAAATAACGCGCCCAATTAGTAGAGAATAGCCTAAAATAACCCCCCAAGATGATATTTTGTGGATTACACGCCAGAATACCTCATTTTCTCATAGGTAAAAAATGGCACAAAGACGTAAGGGGTTAGTATGTCGAAAATTTCCAAAAATGCCTGTTGTGCTGATCAACAGCAACTGCTCTTGTGTGTTTGGTTGTGGAATCTGCAACCACTTAGTTGCATTGCTTTTCCAGACTGCCCATTATTCTGAATGTGGCATGTCCGTTGTCCCTCCTGTCCTTTCATGCACAGAGACGGAACAGAAGTGGCATAAACCACGAACAATGGTTTGTCTCATTTCATTATCTAGTGCTGGTATCACTTTTTACAGTCACTTTACTAACACCACCTTTTCAATAAATAGGGGGTGAAGCCTGGACCCGTTGATGCCATGGTTGTCCTAAAGCCCACACCAGGCACTACTACAACCAGTGGAGTTAGGTATGTAGCACCAAATTTAATAGGCAGACTACAGTGTGTTGTAACAATAAATGCTGTTGATAACCTGACAATGTAATTCCATCATTGCTGTTGCTGAAGACCCTGCTCTCATCAAAATCTGTTTTTATCTTTTTACCTTTATCTCTTACCTCTTTCTACTTCAGATGACATTATGTTATTCATAGTCAGTTGTGCAAGTAAACAGATTACAGTGTGTAAAAATAAATGTTGATTTCTGTTATTTCAGATCCAGCCTTTACAAGGGCTACAGCGGTGAACTTCCACACCCAGCCTGCCTATGTTGTCCGGGGCCTGCAGAAAACCTGGCAGAAAGGTTAATCAGAGGGACACGGCAAACAGCACACATGAAGAGGGGACTAGAAATGGAAACGGGGGCTTTAAAGGACTATGCAGTTCTGAAAAACTTGAACTTGACCAAGTGTGGGCTAGTGATTCATCCAGATGCACCTTGGCTGGGTGCGTCGCCTGATGGGCTTGTGTATGATCCATTTGAACGTCCATCATTTGGGCTTGTGGAAATGAAATGCCCAAATTCACAAAGCTATGTAGACTGCAAATTCTTAAAAGTGGCACAGGGTATACACAAATTGAAGGAGAGCCATTGTTATTATTGGCAAGTCCAGGGCCAGTTATTGGTCACCGGCATGCAATGGTGTGATTTTGTTATTTGTGCCCAAGAGGACATCTTTGTGCAGCGCATATACAGAGATAGCAATGTATTGATAGAGATGAAAAAGAGGTGTGACATGTTTTTCTTTAACACGTACCTCTCCATGCACAAGTAATTGAAAATCATAAAGTAATTGAAAATCATAATGACATAACTCAAACAATTAAAAAATGTATTCTATTTCGTCAAATGTATTACTATTGTATTCATTTTATTTCCTTACATATACAGTAAAAGCTGTAAAAATACATACATATTGTGTTGTATTGTGTTACGTCAACTTTAACATATAAAAGTGGAAATCTTACATACAATTAATCAATCACACTGTACCTTAACATCACAGTTTATATTTACAATGCAGTGCATGACCTAAAAGGATCATTTTAAGGTTAGAGAAAACATTTCATTACACAGATTAGAACCCTACATTCACATTACATTATCATCTGTCGAATTCTGGATTGGGATTAGCAATTGCCTGCCCAGGCTTTCACCAAGGGACCATTTTGATAATTTACCAACAGACAGGCAACAGCAAAAAGTTGGTTTATGCTGCCTGTGATTGAAAGGGGGATCACTGTAGTGAATATTTTATGTTCTTTGACCCTGCGAATCACACGCTCAACATGGACTCTAACTCTTGCAATGGACTGTGTCCTTCTGATCTCTGGCCGAGACAGTTGAGCTCTCTTTGACAGAAACGCGGGTATGTGGACTTTGCATGCAACGCAGTCTTCAACAAGGAAACCCTTGTCAACCATTATGGCCATAGATGGGTTAAGGAGGGCCACAATACCAGACTGTTTTAAGATCTCTTTATCACTGATGGCACCTTGATACAGAGAAGACACAAAGGTCACTGCACCATGAGGGGCTATCCCAATCAATCCTTTGAATGTACAGTGTGATTTATAAGTGGAAAACACCTCGCTCTGGAGGAGAAGGGAATTTGGCGTTTGGCATTGCAGTGCTGTGCAATCTAAAATTATTTGAGTGTCAGCATAGTCCTGAAAAACATCTGGGAGGTGAGCTTTCACAGTTCATCTAGCCAAATGTCCACAGCTCCCAATACAGTGTAAAGGAAGTTGGCCCAGGTGTTAACAATACGACTTACAGGTGACCGATGTATTACAAACCTGTGGGCCAAATCCTTTTGCATCAGTCCCAGTGACAGGTAGTTCATGAACAGAAAGAACTCGTCAATTGGTTGAAGAACCTGGAAAAAAAAAATCTTAATACCCGATTGCAAGACATACATTACGACTATCAAAACGTCTTTTGATATAAGGATTTAAAAATTACGACATAACATTTTTTGTAACGACAATAGGAAAAACTTTACCGTTGCACTGGCAGAGTGACGGATCTGATCAGTCGTTGGTAGATTCCGTGCTCTTGTAACCCGTACAATGTTGGAGGTGGCTGGTTCAATTTGCTTCCAAAAACCCATCAGGTGGTCACGACTTGCAAATCTGTGGAACATATGAGTTATATTGATCAGGATAAAGATAAGAAAGAATTATTTCAGACGCCAGAGAAGGCCCATCCGATACTTACTATACTGTTTCTTGCCACCATTCTGTGTCACTAATGTAAGCTACTGTCTCCAGCCACTGCCCTAAATGTAGGCCTAATGTCCTGCCATTGGGGGTAGCCGTGGCCTACTGGTTAGGGCAGTAGGCTTGTAACCGAGTTAGTGTGTGCATAACAGTGTCACTGTGTATTCACTATGTGCTGTGTGTTTCACTAATTCCAACTGAACAAAAACCACACACAAATCCCACCCAGATAATATAGTTATTTTGTTGCTTTTAATGGTATATGTTACTAACTCAGACATAGTGGATATTTTTATTTACCTGGTATAGAACCGTATGTCCTCGTCAGAGGCAGAAAACTGCTCCAAACCGAACTTGCTTCTGACTGTTAACTCCTCGATTTGTTTTCGGAGCCTTGATATCTCCTCGCGTAGCTCGTTGTTTTCGTTTAGGGAAAGATCAAGCGCAGCAGGCTCAGTACTACTGGCGCAGTAGTCATGTTCATGACACGGCCATGGATCATCATCATCATCGGGGTCAGTCTGCATCTTTGTTGGGTCGTTGGGTGGACGCTCTGTTCTTTCCCATACTCCAAGTCGTGGGGTTGGGATATTGTAGTTGTTCCAATGAAAAAGCACCGGAACAGCTCCAGGTCGCAGTCGCCGTCGTCCAGCAGGAGTGGGAGGCTCTATCAGATCAGCGTTGACAAAGTGTCGTGAACACACTCGGGACGTACTTGTGACGATAAAATTGTCTCTCCTGATCTTAACCGCCCACTGTTTCTGCAATTCTGAGTCTTTTGGAAAGGTGTGAAAGCTTAGGTGAGAATTGGATCTAGTTCAGGGGTCACCAACGCGGTGCCCGCGGGCACCAGGTCGCCCGTAAGGACCAGATGAGTCGCCCGCTGGCCTGTTCTAAAAATAGCTGAAATAGCAGCGCTTACCAGTGAGCTGCCTCTATTTTTTAAATTTTATTTATTTATTTAGCTATTCTTGTTTAAATCACACTTACATGTAACTTACAAATGACAATATATATATAAACACTTAAAATGTAAAGTGTTTAATATAAATGAACTCTGACCTAGTATAGTTCAAAGGTCAGTATTGTGCGCATGACCAAAACGTACCATTTGTTGCGCTCTTACAAACAAGCTAACGTTAGCGGACGCAGCGAATATGAGGAGAAGAGCTGACCCAGAGTTCCCAAACTTTCTGCAGTACCACTGCATCATACACCAGCAGGCCTTATGTGCAAAAGGGATCTGCTTTGAGCACGTAATGACTCCCGTCGTGAAGATCATAAACAGCATCTGCTCCAGAGCTAAACAGCACAGAACATTCAAGGTACTTTTGGAGGAGCTGTCAGCTGAATATGGTGACCTGCTATGGTGACCTGCTACTACACACAGAAATCCGATGGCTCAGCAGGGGACGAATTTTGCAACGTTTTTTGTGACTTTTGGGTGAAATCAAAGAGTTCATGCAGTCCAGAGGTGAGGACACCGTGCTGCTGGAGGACACTGAGTGGATACTTGACCTTGCATTTTTAACGGACATTACTGGAAAACTGAACAGTTTGAACTGTGAGCTGCAAGGCAAAGGTAAAACTGTGGCCGATATGATAAGTGCTTTAAATGCATTTAAAGCTAAGATGAACCTTTTCTCTGTGCATTTATAGAGAAAAAAAGTGCTGCACTTTCCCTCTGTGCAGATGGTGCTGAAAGACAATGCTTCTGCATCTGAGGCTTTTGACAAAGTTGCAGAAAAGTACTCTCGGGTCATAAACGGAGTTGGGCAAGAGTTTGAGAACAGGTTTTGTGACCTGAATCAGCTTGAGCCATGTGTGTCGTTCATTTCTAATCCTTTCATGAACGTGGACATATCATGCATTGCTGAGCAGTTAAGTGCAACATTCAGCCTGGATGCTGAACAGGTGGAGATTGAAATTGTAACAATGCAAAATGACCTCTACCTCAAAGCCCACCAGGCTGCACCAAACTTTTGGTGCCTTGTTGACACAGAAAAGTACAGTGGTGTATGCGCAGCAGCTATGAAGGTTGCAAGCCTGTTTGGTTCAACTTATCTTTGTGAATCAGCCTTTTCTGACATGAACTTCATCAAGAACAAACACAGAACACGCCTCACTGATGCACATATGCAAGACTCACTCAGAGTTGCAGTGTCAAGTTACACACCAGAGTACAACACACTAGTTAACAGCATGCAATGCCAGGCTTCCCACTAACTGACAAAGAAACAGATAACAGATTTGGTGTCCAGTTCAAAGTGTGACCTGATTTATTTAAAAATTTGAGAGTTGACTTTTGTATTTTACATGAGTTATTATTTGTACAAACATGGTGCAAAGTAATTCATGATTTGTTAAAAAATGTTAGTGGCTAGCTAGTTAAAATGGGATATTGTGATTTCACAAGACTGTCTTAGAAATGATCATTTGAAAATGTTCAATTTGAAAAATGTGCACTTATAGAAAATATAAAAATAAAGTGTTGAATATTGATATTTATCTGTTTCTATATATATTTATTGTGAGAAATCATTAAGATGATCAGTGTTTCCACAAAGATAAATATAATTAATTATTAATAATAACATAGAGTTAAAGGTAAATTGAGCAAATTGGCTATTTCTGGCAATTTATTTAAGTGTGTATCAAACTGGTAGCCCTTAGCATTAATCAGTACCCAAGAAGTAGCTCTTGGTTTCAAAAAGGTTGGTGACCCCTGATCTAGTTGATGCTGTGCAGAATGGCACACAGCAGTGGTGGTTGGACCTGCTGTCCGTACGTTGCTGAAACAATAATTTTGTCCGTTTACATGTCATGTTTCGTACATGTAAACGGGCTGGAGATGACGACAAAAATCGTATTTAAAACAAATAATATTAAAATAGTAAAAATATTTACAAGACCGATGAGGTACGGGTATAAAGTACTGGAGATCTGGCTAGCACAGTGCGCGTTCAGTGGCTACCGGATGTTTACAACCATCCTCACATTTCTGCGGAAAATTACGTCACCATTCGGCGTGCACATAGCCCATTGGTAGAAAATAGTCTAAAATCACCCCCCAAGATGATATTTTGTGGATTACACGCCAGAAAACCTCATTTTCTCATAGGTCAAAAATGGCACAAAGACGTAAGGGGTTAGTATGTCGAAAATTTCCAAAAATGGCCAAACACGCAAAAGGGAAATAACGCGCCCAATTGGTAGAAAATAGCCTAAAATAACCACCCAGAATGACATTTTGTGGATTACACGCCAGAAAACCTCATTTTCTCATAGGTCAAAAATGTCAAAAATTTCCAAAAATGGCCAAACACGAAAAAGGGAAATAACGCGCCCCACTGGTAGAAAATAGCCTAAAATAACCCCACAGAATGACATTTTGTGGATTACACGCCAGAAAACCTCATTTTCTCATAGGTCAAAAATGGCACAAAGACGTTAGGGGTTAGTATGTCGAAAATTTCCAAAAATGGCCAAACACGAAAAAGGGAAATAACGCGCCCAATTGGTAGAAAATAGCCTAAAATAACCCCCCAGAATTATATTTTGTGTCGTGGGCCTCACCTCAATGCACAGTTTAGGCTCTGGAACACTAATCCTTCAAGATATGTGTTCCAGAGGGGGCGGGGGACGGACTCTTCTATGCTGGAATTGACACAGGTGAGAGGAGTAGGGCAGGTGTGGGCCTGCTCTTAACACCCTGACTCTCCAGCTGTGTGTTGGCGTTTGCTTTCGGGGACGAAAAGTTAGCTTCCCTTTGCCATCAGGTTGGGGAACAGATACTGTCTATTGTTTGTGCTTATGCACCAAACGGCAGTTCAGATTATTCGCCTTTTTTGGAGAGCCTGGGACACTGGAAGGTGTCCCTACCGGGGGACTCCATTGTCCTACTGGGGGACTTCAGTGCACACATGGGCAACAACAGTGAGACCTGGAAAGGTGTGACTGGGAGGAACGGCCTCCCTGATCTAAACTTGAGTGGTGTTTAGTTATTGGACTTCTGTGCTAGTCACAGTTTGGCCATAACGAACACCATGTTCAAGCATAAGGATGTCCACAAGGGCGTTGATGATCGACTTTGTCTGGCAAGCCATCCGGTGACTCAGGAGGGGGAAGCAGCACCCCACACTGTTTACAGTCGGATAGATCACACAGTTTACAGTCAGAGCGGGGTACTTTTGATCTCAACTGAAGATGTGATTGGACGGTGGAAGGAATACTTTGGGGATCTTCTCAATTCCACCAGCATGTTCTCCAAAGAGGAGACAGAGTTTGGGGACTTGGAGGTGGATTCTCCCATCACTGGGGGTGATGGGACACTGCGCGGTGGCAGTGTCCCGGGGGTGGATAAGATCCGTCAAGTTCCTCAAGGCTCTGGATGTTGTTGGGCTTTCTTTGCTGACACGCCTGTACAACATCGCATGGACATCGTGCCTCTGGAGTGGCAGACTGGGGTGGTGGTCTCTGTCTTCAAGGGGACCAGAGGGTGTGTTCCAACTTTAGGAGGATCACATTCCTCAGCCTACTTGGAAAAGTATACTCTCGGGTACTGGAGAGGAGGGTGCGTCTGATTGTAGAACATCAGATACAGGACAAGCAATGTGGTTTTTGTCCCAGTTGTGGAACAGTGGATCAGCACTATACCCTTGTGTGGCTGCTGGAGGGGTCATGGCAGTTTGCCAACCAGTCCATATGTCTTTTGTGGATCATGTCCATGTCCTTTGGGTTAAGCTGTGGGGGATGCTTCGGGAGTATGGGGTGGATGGCTTGTTGCTGAGGGCCATCACGTCCTTGTACTGTCAGAGTCAGAGCTTGGTCCGCATATCCAACAGCAGGTCGGACACATTCCCAGTGACAGTTGGACTCCGTCAGGGCTGCCATTTGTCACTGGGTCTGTTCATAACTTATATGGACAGACTTTCTAGGCGCAGCAAAGTGTTGTCGTGTTGTGTTTGCTGACTTGAGGATCTCGTCTCTGCTTTTTGCGGATGACATGGTTCTTTTAGCTTCATCAGGCAATTACCTGCAGCTTTCACTGGAGCGGTTCACAACCGAGTGTGCAGCCGCTGGGATGAAGGGAGACGCTGTCCCAAGTGGAGGAGTTTAAGTATCCAGATACTTGTTCATGAGTGACAGGAGAAGGGAGCGGGAGATTGACAAACGGATCGGAGCAGCGTCTGCAGTGATGAAGGCGCTTAACTGGACTGTTATGGTGAAGAAGGAGCTAAGCCGAAGGGCGAAGCTCTCAATTTACTGGTCTGTCTTTGCCCCGACCTTCACCTGTGGTCATGAGCTTTGGGTAATGACCGAAAGAATGAGATCGCGAATACAAGCAGAAGAAATGAGCTTCCTTTGCTGGGTGTCTGGGCTCAGCCTTAAGGGTAGGGAGAGAAGCTCTGACATCCAGGAGGGGTTCAGAGTAGAGCCGCTGCTCCTCCACATCGAGAGGAGCCAGTTGAGGTGGTTTGGGCACCTGGTCAAGATGCCCCCTAGACATCTCCCTTGGGAGATGTTCTGGGCATGTCCCCCTGGGAGGAGACCCTGGGGTAGGCGTAGGACACACTGGCGAGATTATATCTCCCAGCTGGCTTGGGAGCGCCTAGGGATCCCCCCAGAGGAACTAGTGGAAGTGGCTGGGGTGAGGAATGTCTGGGTGTCCCTGCTGAGACTGCTGCCTCTGCGACCCAGACCCAGATAAGTGGTAGACGGGCGGACATCGTCATTGACGTTGGCCACCATACACAAGTACTTATCTTTGGCTGCACAGGCTAGGGAAGCTGTACGGATGGAGACACCTCTGGCCAGGAGATGTCAGCGGAACTGAACCTGCAAGAAAAAAGAGCGGTCCCAATGTTCAGAGGCGCAAGGCTGAAAACATAGAGACACCGTCACCCCGTCTTCACCACTCTTTTATCCGCCTAACATTCATTAGCCAATTCGGCGTCATGCGTGCACACACCCCACCATCCCGCAGAGTGCAGCTGTTTCCCTGTCATCCCGCAGCTAGCTGTTGCTATTAGAGGTGCACTATGCGATCCTGCACAACATCTCTCCCTGATCGGCTAGCTGGCTGCCCCTGAATACATTGTGGAAAAGCCAATCAGCCAATCTACCCCATACGTGCCCCTCCCCCTGGTTGGTGATTGGCTGGAACGTGATTTGTTATTGTTTTGGTGCACAGCCTGTGCCCCTGGTGTGTTTACGTCCCCTGTGTTGTCTCCGATGACCGTGCTTTTTCACAATGTATTCAGGGGGCAGGCAGCTAGCGGATCAGGGGGAGAAGCCTACGATTACAGACGAAAGTGTGTAGTAGAGCAAATTTAATATGTAGTATGTACACGGGGTCCTCGAGTTACGACGGAGATCCGTTCCTGAGAATGTGTCGTTTCAGCACCATCAATCATTTATCTCAGCAACATTATCAGCCCTCACATCAGCACGTGCTTTGTATCGTACTTAGTCTTTTTGCGAATGGCAGCACAAACTGAAGCACAAACATTGATTAGAATTTAAATGTATCAGCTTCGTTGCTGCGACGGAGTGCAGACGCAACGCACGCGCATCTGGTGGAATGTCGGGGTTACGGTGGTGGGTTGGGGGGGGGTCAAAGAGGGAAATGCAGCTTTAAGCAGCTGTATCAGCAGCTTTAAACTAAGATTCATAACTTTTCAATCGGACCATTCATGAGTCTGTGTAGCGCTGCACTCACATCTTTTAAATCCAAACCGATTTTCTGATTCAAATAGACAATATTAAATAGTGACAGTGTTAAATAGTGACAGTGGTGTGACAGCTGCAACACTGACAGGCTGAATGCAGCCACTCACTGCTGTTCAGGACAGGCTAAACAAACATAGCCTACCTGTTTGTACTATATTTTTATATATCATCTTCTGTTGCTGCTAAGTACGTTTTGTACCTGTTGGACAACACCTGTGTTCACAAACACACAAATAGAATATAAATGTTGAACATGTTAAACACTTGCGATATATTTTTTTTATTAATTCAATCTTCTGCCATACCACCTCCTTTGCAGCAGCGAGTGTGCTGCTCTTTTTCTTTTTTCTTTTTTTTTGAATAGGTGTTCGTATTCGGTGTAGCAGTGCATAAGAACGTCCCGCTCCACCCGGAAGAAATAGGACGCGCTGGGTTTGTTTTCACGTGTTGCCATGGTGAATCACGTTATCTTTGTTCCATTCATGAGGGCTTTTTTCCTCCGCGTGCGCGAGCTGAACTTAGAGTCAAATCAACTCCGAGTTGATTGACCTAACTCTTAACCCCTGTTATGAAACCGAAAACTCTGAGTTGGACAGCTCAGAGTCGGTCAACCCAGAGTTTCGATTTTAACTCAGAGTTAACCCTCCTTTCTGAAACAGGGCCCTACTATGAAGCAAAAGTTGGAGCAGATGCTATTGTTTTTGCTACAGGATGTTATACAATACACATACGTGTAGAACATGCTTGTATCTGTGACCAAGTGAATAACCATGGCAGAAGACCCAGAATAAACTGGAACAAGAGACTGCTATACAAAAAAAATACGTTTTATTAAAAAGTTTTATTAAAAAGTTTTATTAACAATATACTTGATAAAATATTGGTCTCTAAAGAAAGCAAATTATAACGATAATACAAATCAAACCAACCATGGAATGGATAAAAAGAAGATAACCCCGGGGCCAGACTGCATAACCCTGGGGGGGGGGAGGCCTTGTGTCACTTCACTCCACACACACAACCCCACTCTATTTGCCTACTCACAGCAATCGTAAGGTGACTTAAACCACACACTAAGCATGCAAAATGGCTGCACTCCTACTTGGTCTCCCCCTTGAAGCCAGCAGAAAACTCCCCAAAAAATAATAAAATGGCCTGATCAGGTGACAAAATAAGAATAGGCCTAAACCAAATAAATCTGGGAAAAACAGTGGTTGGCTCTTTGTTGAAACTAAAAGAAACAAAACACATTAATATACAAAAGAAACTTTACAATGAATGCTTTTTACACAACATAATATCAAAATAACTGATATACCTTTTAAAACCAGAAAGTAATCTCTCCTCCCGGTTGGGCATACAGGTGACTGGCATCTATATTCAGAGATAACATTAATGTTTTGTTTTAATAGGGATAAAATCAATTTTAATAGGGATAAAATCAATTTAAAATATCTCTGCACAGCGTACCTACAAACAATTTGTACAATAAAGGTTAAGTAATTATTTTGTGGTTCTCTAGTGATCAGGTGATATTAAAATCATGCTGTCAAACATTTAAAACAAATAGGGCCTACCAGCTCCACTCCAAACAAAGCCTTGGCTCCGCTGCTCTTTCAGGTGTGTGGGTGCAGGAAGAAAGGCCCAGGTGAGCTTCCCTGCCCCTTTTATAAACTCCACCCCGTTTGCCTGCTCTTAAGGCTAGACTTCCTGTTGCCTCCCTTCCCACATATCAATAAATTTGCACATAAACACAGTTATATATGAAGTTGCAGACATGGTTATACAGAGAGCGACTACCTCAACAAAATAAATGTGTGACGGGAGTGCATGACAAAGATCGAAAAGAGTGACTGTCACTCTCAATGCGTGAGACTTGAGAGCCAATCTAAACTGTACTAACTGAGTGATTACAGAGGAGCTCAGCCTTTAGTAGAAAATATTTATTGTGAACTGGAAACAATTTCCAAGTACACTTTGTATACACAATAGTAACCATTTGACTACTGACACTGATGAGATGAGACATTTTTCTATTAAAAAGGTTTACAATATGAATGTCATCAGAATATAACCACAGGTAGTCTGTAGTTATATACAGATGTGATAAATGTTACAGACGTTTATCACATCTGTAACCAGGTTTCACACCAGCTGTGACTTGTGCTAGGAACCAAAATAACTAACAGAATAATATTGTGCGTCACTGATTTGCTGGTGGAAAGTGGATTGCATAGGATGAAAGAATGAGGTTCAGCAGCAGTCTCATTTCTTCTCAGCTGCATTTTCCTGTCAGCAAAAGACAAAAAGTTTTGTCACAGGTCACTTAACCAGTAAGTGATAACGTGATGTGTCTCTAGTTCAAGCTGTCTGATGATGTTACCTTGTATTTTTCCCAGGCCTCTTTTGCGCAATTCACCAAAGGCTTTAAGCATCTTGGGTGTTGGTGGTCTTTGTCCAAACAGAGTCAGGCCTTTCTGCTTTTCCTCATTGGTTTTAACAGCAGCTGGTCCTTTAGCTTTGAGCAGTTGCCTTTGAACAGACACAATTCAAAATTAGCAGCATATTCATTTTATTTATTGTAAAAAGGATTTGCATGATTTTTAGTTCTTGATGAATACATCTGTAATCACAAACAAAGTGTGAAACCTGCTTTCAGTGACTCACCGTCCCTTCCTGGCCAGCACTTTCTGAGACTCGGGGTAGTGGATGAGGATGTCAAACAGGTCCTTCTTCTCAAGGACAAAAAGATTTGCAAAGCCATGTGCTTTGACATTGGCAGTGCGCCTGTTCCCCCCATCTTTGGCAGATTGCAGTAAACTGTAATCAGAATCAGAGGTACTATGTTGATCCCTGGAGGGAACTTCAAAAAAAGAAATGGCCCCAAAGTGATTTGAAAACGTGCTGCTGTTGCTCCAGGATGTCATAATGTGGAGCATATACGTGTCCACAGTGTGTCTGTCAAATGTCTTTTCCAGGTTCTATATTCTTTTTTATACAATGTGTACGTTTATCTTTTGTTAATATGCCAATTGCTGATCATTATTATCACACCTACATGCTGACAACAGAGTTGTAAATGTAAATGAGCTTTGTTTAATATAAGAATAAAATGACAGCTGTAATGTTTACAAGCATTTAATCATGCTACTGTCCATATGAAGCCAGTTCAGTTTATCGATTAATAAAATTATACAAATGAGAGCTGTCAAATGTTTTCAGTCTTCTGTTGCACACTGACCTGATTTCTCCAAACACACATCCAGCCTTCAGTGTGACAAACACAATGCTGTTGTCAGGTCCCCCCACCACCTGCACCGCTCCACTTTTGATGATGTACATCTCTTTACCAATGTCTCCCTGCAAAGGAGCGAGGGACGTGAACACATAGTTCAGCAGTGTTTCTACCATATACAACCTGTCGTCTATCACACACACACACACATACACACACATATACATACACTCACTTTCTTTACAACAAAGTCTCCAGGTAGATAGATGATTGACTTGAGTCTCAGCAACATGTCCACCAGCATCTGCTGGTCACAGCCCTGCAGGAGACAGAATGCCCATAGTTAAAATATCAGTTCTGGATGTTATGAAGACTTTGACTCTTGGATTCTGTGGCATTTTCTGTCATGCGAACAGGGACATAATCTTTTTATGTTCGATTGCCATTCTTTGGGTCAATATCTTAAAAATGTGCCTTCATTCATTTTTGGTAACTTTTGTGATGATGTTGGGATTTGGGTCTTATAATTGTGACTTAGCCTCGATGTTGCTTATGATGGGGATTATATGTTTGCTAGTGCTCTAACATTGTCTTGACCAGAGGACAAACGTAAATGCTAAGTTACCTGAAACAATGCTATCTTCTGAAAAGTGGCCAAATTGATGTCCACTGCAATGGCGGTTTTCATCACCAGAGGCATCTTGTCTAGGAGCTCTGACTCATCTGGGGAGCAGAAACTGTATGAAATGTTGTGACTCATGACAGTACTTGCTTCTCTAAGAGCATCGGTCCGAGTTAGTTTCACTTTCAGATTTTGTGTGTGTATTGAGGGAGCAGCACACATCACTCTGCCAATTGAACCTGTAACCTGCCTTTCCTGAATCCTAGCGTGTACTTTGAATTGAGTTTATGAAACAAAGTAAGTGTTTACTGTTGTTGTCCTTTGTATATTTTTTCTTGTGTTTTTTGTATAATAATGTGATGCATAATATTTGTGACGAATCTGTTATCCATACCTTATATAATATGAGTTGACCAATGGGGATATTACTATGTTCAAGTTAAGTCATGATAGAACTGTGTAAGTTATTGTGTATACTTAATTAGTCGCTCTCCAAATGACCAGCAGATGGTGGCGTTTCACTTTAGTCATGAAACGGTACATAGTCGCTCTGTTGTCGGTTTTGATGCGTCAATGTGTGTATTTGTTGGTTATATAATGTTGTCGTGTATGTGTGTGTGTGTGTGTGTGTGTGTACATATACTGTGGGAGGCCTAAAATCACACCATGTAAATATGTAACTACAGTCATTCCTTGCTGATTTGCATTTGTGCTACACAGTGCTCTGTTATTTGTTGTTTGATATTGTTAGATGCTAGTACCTTATAGTGATATATTTTTTGATTTATTGTTATTCCAGACTGCTGACGATGCAGAGTGTTACAAATAAATACGTTCGGAACCATACAAATTTGAGAGATTTACATCCTTCTCCTTAACCCTTGTATCCTGACCGATACGCAATTTAGTTACTCTCTAAACCTAGATGAGTGAGCCCTCCTAAATTATCTCCCCAACACAGACATTGCATTTTTGCAGTCTGTTTGTGTGTGTGATACATATCAATCAATGTCAAGTATTTGACAGGTATGACTAAGGCTACATTATAAGTGACAGGTGGAGATTTGATTTTTGGGACTTACCCAGCATGCCCTGTGCAGCCCATGTGTAGTTATACCAAGTCCGGACCCTGTGCTGGACTAGTTTGGGGATCGTGTATCTGTTCATGTAGGCAACACAGCCGTCCATTGAAGCCCGAAAATATGTCTGTCCTGCCGTTGCTGCTCCAATTACATCTCTCATCTAAATGTAGCAAAGATGTAAAGTGTTATGGAAAAAATAAATTAAAATATACAACACTCTACTAGATGCAGAAGATTTTAAGAACAGACTGAATCTGAAAATGACAAAGATGTTAAAGTTGTTACATGAAAAGTAAAGGATAAAACGTCTACCTTAAGTCCATTGACCAACCTGTCCAATCAAGCTGGAGAACACAAAGACGCCAATGAAAAAGTTTGTCATCTGAAACATAATCTCAAAGGTAGTTATAGGCTCGGGAAGACCCCCAATGTTGATCAGACTGCGGACGGCAAAGTAGTAACACCGCAGGTAACTGTGGAGTGAGTAAAAAGAGCCAAATCAGTGGAGCTTGAAAATTTCAGCACCTTTCAGCACCAAGTACCACAGACAGCTCCCAAAACACCACTACTGTCCATTAAATTCTTGATAAACAACTAATAGAGAAGAACATACGCTGAGCCCTTTCCGTCATACACCCAGGTAGTTGTTGCCAGACCCTGGTGCACTGAAGCAACATAGAACAGACAGGCGTTGAGATGGAGCACGAAGAGCAAGTAGCCTGTGGTGCGAGCCACTCTGAGTTAGAGAGACAGACAACGAAAAACAGAACAAAGAGCAGAACGTATCATTTTCATGCATAATATGCTCTACTACCTACACAGTGACATTTTTGTGACTAACTATACCGTGACTTTTCTACTGTTTTACTCACTGCACAAATTGGCAGTTGGTATTAATCTCATCCCTTCATCCACAAGCATTTACCTCCAGATGTAAGCCTTAGCCATGATGCTCTCCAGTCGATCACTGAACTCAAAAAATGACTCAATCTAGAACAAAGATGGAAAGAGAAAATGTGAAGTGTTGTCAGACAAACACACCAAACTCCGTCCCCTCTTTCTCCATAGACAAAATAAAATGATCAGCTGTTTGCGTACCCTGATGAAGCGGTTTAGTCGGTAGATGGCAGAGAATTCAAAGCGCAGGCAGAGAAGGTCGAATGGGATAATGCTGATTAAATCAATCTAAACGCAGAGAAATTACCACTCACAACAAGTAGCATGACCTCTGTGTCTACAGTGCTGAATTATTAAGGTTATTTAGCTCAACCACAGTAGATGGAGGCTCTTACCTTAAATCGTTGTGACTTTCTATAGTGTACCTTTGTCATACGTCTGTCTATCTGCGGGTAACAAAAGGATTTTTGTGAATAACTAACAGTATAACAATGCTACTACAAACAGACCATCTCAGATTCAGATTAGAGTTAAAAGGCTTGGTGACTTACTATTATGTCTCCAGCTTTCACAAACTGAAGCCTGGGCTGCCAAATGATGATGTCGATAACATTCACTAGGTCACTGAGAATGTCAAAAAATATCCAGTAGGGGTTAACGGCTTCATTATGGTAAGGGAACGCCAGCCGGGCAGAGCAAAACCAGACGTTGTAGTTGTATGCCACAGCTACCACAGTCAACCAGGCGATGTAGCGACGATCTACAGAGAAATTACACATTTGATAATTTTTATGTTTCTGTGTTTCCTTTGAGCCTTATGACCTATCTGTGTAATCTACCTGTGAAAGGGTCTATGGTGGTTCCCACCACTGAATCCATCATGTTCTCAAGCAGATGGACAAGGACGTTGAAGCAGGAGCAGCTGAGGTCTGGGAGAACCTTTGCTTTCTTTCTGGCCTCCTCCACCAGCCTCTCCTCCTCAGCTTTCTTCTGAGTCTCCAGCCGTTTCTCTTCGTCCTTTTTCTTCTTCTCCTCTGCCTTTTTAGCTGCCTCCTCTGCCTTCTTTTTCTCCGCCTCCTCTTTCGCTACCCGCTCTTCCTGCTTTATTCTAATGTAGTCCTCCTTCTTCAGGATAGGTGCTGAATAGGTAAAGAGGGTGATGGTAGGTTATTATGTGGCAGATTTGCTGTGGTTTGCTGCTGTGTTTTTTTTTTGTACTCACTGACAGGTGGGGTGATTTCTGGAGAAGTGGCATAAGGATCTATAACTTTCTCTCTGAGAATCGCTGTTCGGTCTCTCAGCCTCTTGATCAAATTTCGTAATGTGTCATCTGTGTACTGGGAGAAGACAACAGGAGGAGGTGGGCCTTCACTGCAAACACATATGAAGAAATAAAAGCACATTTAGCAAAAAAATGTTGTCATCATGTAGAGGAGCAAAGTGAACTGGAAAATAACATTTAGTGATGAGCAATAAGAGCAGAAGATTGAAATGACAAATAATCCATTTTTTGTTTTTGACAAGGCAACAGAGGTACTGACATGCAGACATTATAAAATAAGTAATTATATGAATCATCTACAAAGACCAAAATAAAGGTTTTAATAAATTCTTCTTTGCGCTCAGTCACAAATACCACTAAGCTGCTAATCTCCTTTCCTTCTTTAGAAACACCGGCTGGAAGTCACACTGTAATCAGGGTTGCTGTTGTTGCAGCAAACATACAGACACATACACACTGGGCTTATTATAAAGAACCCTGAATACTAGTGGTCATCTGTAAAATGACTGATTTTAAAACAAAAAAAAATTCTGATGCTGCCTCATTGGAATAGTCATACATGACTATGCTTTCATATATTCTATTTGGAATTATATATCAGTAGTTCTGCTGGATATTTTATTTGTTCTCCTGGTTTTGATGAAACTCTACTGAAGCGACCGTCAGTCAAGTTCACAAAATCCAAGAAAAAGCACTGGCAATATAATTTAATTATACTGTATGTTTCAGTTCACATATGTGACTGATGTATTCTTACCCCTCATCCCCGTCTGGTTTTGCAAGGTCAGCAGGAGGTGCAGGAGCAACAAGAGCTGGTGTAAATAAAAAACATAACGTGTGCGTTTGTTTGACAAATGAACATGGTGTGATATCAACAACTGATCAGATAAAGGCAAAAAAAAATTCTTCCTTTGTTTTGTTCAGATTTGACTCTACAACAATAAAACCAGTTCAAAACCTACAAAATATATGCAGTTTTTTTCTCTTTGTTTTTTAAAGGGACATGCAAACAACAACCTACAATTTTACCGTTTGCATTTCTAATGGAACTACATAAAGAAAATAAACTAAAATAACCACTGGTTATAAAACTTCACAGTGGTTGTATATTGATATACAGTATAATGATAGGTTTCTTATTTTAAAACCTCATACAACCACTACGTCTTCAGAAATGTGGGGAACAAACCTGACATAACTAATCACCTGAATTTTAAAGAAGAATATTTTCACTTTCACTTTTAGATTTATTTTTACTAAAAGTTGAACACAATGTAAAATGACTAATTTAAATGTCAATCCCAAACAAACCATGCACTGACACCACACTACTGAAAGGCTCTCAACAAGATTTTACAGTACAAAAGCCAAATTTTATGTATCAGTGGTGTCACAATAAATAGTTGCTTTGTGCCCCAGTACTTAATATTCATAAAAAGGAAAACAATCTCAGTAGAGTATATTGATCCACTAAACTCTGTGGCAGATGATGTATCCTCAGTAAGCTATCTGCTCTCACTGGTCCATTAAACAGTGTTGAGCAAGACTAAACTTTGGTCTGCATCTGTGTGAATAAGAATTTGAATGTGTTGTGGCGGTGCCCTCAGCAGATGTTACCGTTAGCATAATGCTGAACATGCACAGACTAAGCAGACTTACTCACCAGGCTTCACTTCTTCCTCTTTTTTTGCTGCATCTTTTTGTTCCTCTTCATTTTTGTCCTCCCTCTGTTGTTGTTCTTTCTTTTATACACACACACATGCACACACACACATATATATATATATATCCCAAATTGTGAAAAGTGTAAATATAATTAATAAAAGAAACAGATTAAAGTTCGGGGTTAGATATGACCATATTAACCCTAATAATTTATTTTAGATATAAGTAAGGGAAACTTCATCTTTTTTCTATATATCAAGCAATCAGTCAAATTTCAAACAAATTTTATTTGTATAGCCCATATTCACATTACAATTTGCCTCATAGACCTTTAACAAAGTGTACAGGGTGTAACATCCTCTGACCTACACCCTCAGCAAGGCTGAGGAAAAACTGCCAAAAAAACCCTTTTAATGACGCAGATACCTCAGGGATTTAAATAGTATTAAAACGTGTCTTACCATAGCAGGTGAAGCTGGGGGAGGACGAGCAGCAGCAGTTTGGTCAGGGAGAGGCTCAGGAGCCCCTATAAACCTTTTTACTCTGCTGAACATGGTGGTCTTCTGTGTTGGCTACAGTAAACAGGCCAGACCCATTCAGTTCACCTCCTGTACATCCAAATCCTCAGATCTGTTGCGCTCATCTACATCCAAACACCAGACTGAGGCAATTAAATTTTCTTCGACTCATTAATTCCCTCTGGGCAAGCTCTTTCTTCCTGGAGTCAACACCAGATCAGCCACTGTATCTCAGCTGCCTATTTGTAGTCCAGACTATCGTCTATTTAAAGAAACTGAACATTTTACAAATCTTTTGGCAAATAAATAAAATCATTGTCAATGATCGATTAAAAATATTGAGTAGTGTAGTCAAAGTTGGTTGGGAGATTGGATAAACTTATTATTATCATTATTAATTCTAACATTGACCATTTTTAAATATATATATGTATATATATTTAATTGATTATTATTTTTTACATATAATGTTTCAGTGTACCAGCTGAATGTGGTTGGGAAATTAGACTGTGCTGAGGTTATTTCAGTGCAACGCAGCTGACTTCACAAATGCAGAGACCACTTACTTAATTAACCCTCACAATGTCCTTGTCTGTCTAATGGGATTAGACATCAGTGTGGCTCTCTCTGTCTGAGGTGTGCAGACAGACACAGACACACAAACAAGCAAACAGGGAGAAAAGTATATGCTTGAGTTGAACTGTTGAGAAGTCAGGGAATCATTTAATTTTGACTCACACCAGCATGAATGATGCAGCATGAATTGTCACACTGTTTTTGTAGCCAATAAAAGTAGACAAACTAAATAGAATGATATATGCAGAGTATATACTGAGTATATACCTCGGATCAATCATCTGGATTAAGCAGGTTATCACAATCATTACATAAATATGTGTTAAAATGTATATTGTTAATCTGTTTGACAATGTGTATGACTATCCTGATGAGGTAAACACACCTCATGCAGCTCCAAACAACTAAAATAATAAAAATAATTTAAAAATATATCTAGTGATGGATTTTGGGATATGAAGTGACCATTTGACATTATGGTACCAGAGGAAAAACTGTCTGTACAAAAGAGCAGTAAGATATTGAGAATATCTTACTTAATTAAGAAAAGTACATTCGAGTAAAAAGAAAATAAAAAGTGTGTGTGTGTTCACTGGCCCCCAGCAGCACTCTGAAACACAAAGGAAAAACAAAACCATAACAAAAAAGATCACTTGCTTTATTAAAGAGACTCAGACTCAGTGTCGATATTTTTGATTTGACAGATTAATGAGGTGTAGTTACCCTAATTCTGTCAATGATGTTCCTGTTGAGGGTTCCTCCAACGGCACGCAGCAGTTTGGGTGTAGCTGGTTTGGGTCCAAACAGAGCCAGCCCTTTCTTCTTGTCCTCCTCTGCCTTGGCTGCTGCTGGACCCTTCGCCTTCATTAGCTTCCTGCACACAAACAGACGCATACACATGCATATTTGTACCTATATATATTTTTACATGTAGGACTTGAAGTTTAGTTATCCTTTATAATAGTCTCTTTATTTTAATATAAAAAAATAAAAACTATTAAATGAGACTTAAATTAACTTTAGTTACCCAAGATTCAGACTCACCGTCCCTTCCTGGCCAGCACTTTCTGAGACTCGGGGTAGTGGACAAGGATGTCAAACAGGTCCTTCTTCTCCAGGACAAAGAGGTTAGCGAAGCCATAGGCTTTGACGTTAGCTGTGCGTCTGTTTCCTCCATCTTTGGAAGACTGCAAAAGGCTGAGAGAAACAAACATATGACCTTATCGCTGAATATTCTCTAATAGTGTTTACGATTGTGAGTGAATTTTAATGGAATATCTTCTAAATAGAAAAAACACATTAAACTTCTCTGCTGATATTTATCACAATGGAGTTTATCATTAACAAAGTCAGGCAACACATCAGCCTCTTCTGACCTGATTTCTCCAAACACACATCCAGCCTTCAGTGTGACAAACACAATGCTGTTGTCAGGTCCCCCCACCACCTGCACCGCTCCACTTTTGATGATGTACATCTCCTTACCGATGTCTCCCTGCACAGGCAGAGGAGAAGAGTAGAGATAATATCAGGGCAGGGTGCTAACACTATAATCACACCAAATAACGAATAATAGTCAAATAATAAAAACATAAATTCATTTATAAGCAATTAATTAATTTGGTCAGTCTATGTTGTCTTAGATGAATATACTATATTTATCTGCACATCACACATGCTTGATCAACTTTACATGAACATATACAGTACTATAGATAAAGTAATTTCCATCAGACTTACTTTTTTTACGACAAAGTCTCCAGGCAAATAAATGATGGACTTGAGCCTCAGCAGCATGTCCACCAGCATCTGCTGGTCACAGCCCTGGGGAAAGGTTCACAGATATTTATATAATGTCATATTTAATCTATAGTTTGAGTGTTCCTCTGTGTTTGGGGCGTATTTTCATGTGTCTGTACCTTGAAAAGATCAATCTTCTGGAAGGTCGCCAGGTTGACGTCCACGGCGATGGCGGTTCTCATCACCAGAGGCATCTTGTCCAAGAGCTCTGATTCATCTGAAAGAACCAAGATGAAACAAATAGTGTCACAATGAGTCTGGAGCCACAGTGGGGGAGAATAACTATTTTTTACTTTATCAAGCGTCTACTGACCAAGCATGCCCTGGGCGTCCCAGGTGTAGGTGTACCAGGTGCGGACTCTGTTCTGCACCAGAGAGGGGATGCGGTTGGTCACCATGTAAGCCACAGTGTTGTCCATGGAGGCTCGGAAGTACGTCTGCCCTGCTGTGGCTGCACCAATGACATCTCTCATCTTGGGTGAGAAGGAAATAGAAAGGAAGAAGGGAACAAAGAGAAGAAAAACATAAACTTTTGTTGAACTGGATGACTGCTCCACTCAGACAGCAGACTGAACAACCTAAATATTCTGACAGGCAGGACTCAACAGACAAGTGTGGTGTTATGACTAGTAATAATCAGATTTATTTCCAACACGACAGGTTCCTTCCATCTACATCACTGCATTAATGGCATAAAGATGCTACTTTCTACCAGGATTCCAGATGAAGTGAGGAGGCTGTCACTCATGCTACGGGCTGCGCCTGTCTTTATGTTACCTGTCCAATCAGACTGGAGAACACAAAGACGCCCGTGAAAAAGTTAGTCATCTGAAAGGTAATCTCAAAGACGGTGTGGGGTTCGTTAAGACCCCCGATGTTGATCAGACTGCGGACAGCAAAGTAGTAACAACGCAGGTACCTGTGGAGAAGGTCAGGGTGTTAGAAGAGACTTAAGCTAAGCTGTGAGTCAAGAAGACAGAGAAATGAGAGAGAAGATGAATTGCAAGAAAGAGAGAAATTTTGTGTGTGTGTGTGTGTGTGTGTGTGTGTGCGTGTGCATAAGTTCCAGAGGCAACATAGTGACACTCTATTTCTCTAGCTTCAGTCTTTTTTTGTTTCCTTCTGTACATGTCTTTGCTGCAAAATTTACACAAAACCTTAAAATATGCTGCTCGGTTTCCTTGAAATAAATAAAAAAAAGGTTTCCAAAGTCTGAGCATCATTAAAAATAAAAAGCGTCAAAAAATGTGACAAAGAAACTACCTGGCCAAGAATGATGGACATAAAGAATGCCCCAAAAAGGTAGTTAGTCATCTGAAAGATCTGTCCGAACATGGTGTCTGGAAATGGCAGCTCAGCGATCATCAGTAGGGACTTCTCCGCATAGAAGAAGCAGCTGAGGTAACTGCAGCACCAGCAAAGACGGAACATACAATACAATTTATGTATCATTTTATGTGGGATTCAGCACAAACCTTTGTTACTATGCTGCATGTCTGTGTTAGAATAAGGGCTGATTGGCCATTTTACAAGTGTGCAGTGTGCAGGAGAGACAAAAGAAAGAAAGACCCAGCAGGAATGCAGGGATGCTCTACTCACGCGCTGCCAAGGCCAGAGTACACCCATTTTGTCTTGCCGATGCCCTGGTACTCTGAGGCCACGTAGTAGAAGCAGGCGTTGATATGCAGGATGAAGAGGAGATAACCTATGGTGCGAATGACTCTAACAGAAGATTAAAGATGTTACTTTGTCACTCTGCTCTGTTCCCATTTGCTTCAATTAACACCAGTGTCTCCTTCATTAATTCCCATCATGTGACTTACCTCCATATATAAGCTTTGGCCATGATGCTCTCCAGGCGATCACTGAACTCAAAAAACGTATCAGCCTATAGATGATTAATAAGAAAGTCAACAATAGCTTGTGGTTTTAAGGAATTTTCTTTCTTCGCACAAAATAAATACATGTACAAGTAAATTCACCTTCAGCAGACGATTGGCTCTGAAAACTGATTTAAATCCAAACTGAAAGTACAGCAAGTCGAAAGGAATGAGGGACAGCGTGTCCACCTGTGGAAATAGTCAGGACGTGGTCAAAAACATTAGTTCAACCTCAAGTCCAATTGTCAAAAACGTCACAATACCTTGAATCTCTCAGAATCCCTGTAGTTCTTCTTTGTCATTACTCTGTCTTTCTGAAAAGAACAGAAATACATCAAGAGGACGGCACCTAAGATCTGCTCATTATTAATCCCTGAAAAAAAATATTTTCAGAAGATGTTCTAATGACTAGTAAATCATTCACTTTATTTATTGAACAATTACAGGGCCGGTGCTAGGGGAGGAGAAATTTACAACAAAGTTATCATTATAATTGAAAACATTAATCCCTCACAGATGCCTTCATTATATCTCCTGTCCTGAACCTGCGTATAGGTCCTTCTAACTAATTGTCAATAGCTGAACTCTGTCAGACTTACGATGATGTCGCCTCCTTTCACAAACTGTTTGCGAGGCTGAAAGATAATGGAGTCTGTGAGGTACACGAGGTCAGCCAGAAGGTCAAGTGCGAACCAAAAAGGGATGGCGGTCTCGGTGTGATACGGGAAACACAGTCGGGCAGTAATGAACCAGGTGTTGTAGTTAAAAGCCAGAGTCACCAAGCTGAGCCAGGCGATGTAGCGGCGGTCTGTGAAAGGGTCGATGGTTTGCCCCAGCACAGTGTCCATCCTGTCCTCGATCGGCTTCAGCACAGCGTCCACAACTTGCCAGGCAACACCAGCAAACTTAGTCTTCATGTCCACTTTCTCCTCCTTTTTCTCATCTTTACTCTCTGCTTTCTTTTTCTCCTCCTCCTCCTTCTTCTTCTGCTCATCCTCCTTCTTCTTCTTCTCCTGCTCTTCTTTCTTCTTCTTCTCGGCCTCCTCCTTCTTTATCCGCTCCTCCTCTGCTTCTCGCTTCCTCTCTTCTATGACTCTTGCATATTTGTCTTTGCGTAGCACAGGTGCTGGAAGAGCAAAACCAAAGCTGAGTGGGCTGAAATATTCTAACTGAAGTTACATACTTCATGCTCTACCTGGCCTCCACATGACAATACTGTGTTTGTACTCACTGACAGGAGGACTGATCTCTGGGGAAGAAGCATACTGATCAACAACTTTTTCCTTGTAGAGCTGCAGCCTCTCTCTCATCCGGCTGATGATGGCTCTGAGTTGCTCATCTGAGTACTTGTTGATGACGACGGGTCGGGGTGGAGGAGGGGCTGCCTCCTGGCTGAAGATGGAACGCACCACCAACGTCAAACAACAGACAGTATACTACAGCATTTTTTGCGCTGATTGTGATCTTATGATCTGTGAGCTGATCTTATTACCCCGAAAGTTTTTTGCACAGTGAATAGGTTAGGTGATTCAACAAACAAGTGAGCATTGACTTCAACAGGAGAGCTAAGATGTAAAGATTCTGTTTTCTCAGTGAATGTCCAAGATGTTGACTCGTGTCAGTCAAAACTGTTGGAGCATTTTGAATATCAACTCCTGCCCAAACATTTTTTTTCCTATGGAAGTAGATTATTACAGGGTAATTTGATGGCATGTGACTGATTTCATCTTCTTAAATTAACAGAGAGAGCGACTCTTTTTTTGAAGGGTCAGCTGACAAAAATTTTGACATACATTTTCACCTTGTCTTGGAAAATGTAAATGTTTGCCAGATTTTGTGACAGCATGCTATATGATGCCGTTCCAGTAGCATTTTCACAGCTTCTGGGAAAACTGATAATTTTGCCTGATTTTGTGACACCATGCTATACTATGGCATAACATTGGATAAAAAAGTGATCATATGCCTTAAAATAACACTTATTCACCATTACTATGATTAAGTGCCATAAAACATATTTTCTTGAAAAACTGCAGAAAACGTAAGGCTTTACGTTTTTGTCAAAAATGAGAAAAATGAATAATCCTAAAATTTGATAAAAATCCGTTCAAATGCAATTAAATAACACATTTTCATCATTAGTAAAGATATTACCACGGGATACAATGGCATAAAACATAATTTCTAGATCGGACCCAAAACTGTCAAAAACGTAAGGCTTTATGTTTTTATTAAAATTGTTAAAAATTCATAATCATAAAATTTGTTAAAAATGCGTTCCAATGCCACTTAATAACACTTATTCACCATTAGCAATGACATTACCATGATTAAATGCCAGAAAACGTTTCTGGGCAATGCCCAAAAATGCCAAAAAATTAAAAATTGAAAAAACATGCTAAAATGCCATAAAATAGCATGAAATCACCATCCATAATGATATTTTTGTCCTACCGTTGATGTGGTTAATTTGTGGTTTTGTCCTGTTCTCATGTTGTTGCGTGATTGTCTGTTTTATTTTGAAACTAACTCTCCTTTTGTTTCAGGTCATTTGCTCTTCTTTTTGTGGCACCAGTCTGATTTGTCTTCCTTGATCCTGATTGTTTTCACCTGTTCCCCATCACCAAGAGTCTCCCCTTTGTCTTGTACTAGTGTGTCTTGTCTTATCGTCAAGTCCACCAGCGTAGTCATAGTCAAGTCTAGTGAAGTATTTCCTTGTTTCAGATTGTAACCTCGTTAGAGTGATTTTTTATTGGCCTTAAGCCTTTGTAATTGTCATAGCCTTTTAGGATAGTTTAGTTTTTTATATATTATCTTGTCTTTTACCCTCTTAGGAGGAGATTTTAGTTTAGTATTTTTCTTTCTTTGTTTTCTCCCTCTTTTGAGGCGCTTTATGTTTAGAGTCGGTCATAGATATTTCTCAGTAAGAAGATAAGTTTTGTTTGTAATTTTTGGTAACCATTGCTGTCTGTTCACTGGAATATTTATATTCTTAAATCGGAGAATAAAAGACTTAACTTTGATGTCACTCTCTTAACTCTGCGTCTGGGTCCTATCTCTGAGTCCTGAGCCTGACAATTTTGTTGATTAAACACCAGGAAACATAATTTTCTGATCGGGCAAGAAAAAGTAAGAGGTTAGTATGTCAAAAATGCCAAAAAATTAAAATTGAAATAATGTGCTAACATGCCATAAAATGACATGAAACCATTACCCATAATGATATTTTGTTGATTAAACCCCAGAAAACATAATTTTCTGATGGGTCAAAAAATGCACAAAAACATATGCATATAATTTGACAAAATGCCCAAAAATGCAAAAAATTAAATAATGCATTAAAATGCCATAAAATAGTATGACTTCACCACCCATAATGATATTTTGTTGATTAAATACCATAAAACATAATTTCTTGATAGGTCAAAAAACTGCAAAAAACCTAAGGCTGTAGCCTTACATTTTTGTCAAAAATGAAAAAAAATCATAATCCCCAAAGGCATTGTGGACCGACTTTTCACATTTCTGAGATATGTGAAATGTTCGCCCAATTTTGCTATACTATGACATTTCGGACAGATTTTTGACATTTCTGAGGTAGGTGAAATTTTCATCCGATTTTGAGACATAACGCTATACTATGACGATTCGGACCGATTTTTGATGTTTAGTCAGACAGTCATATTTTCGCCTGATTTCACGATGCCATGCTATACTATGGTGTTCCGGTCGCATTTTTGTCATTTCTCAGAAAAGTGAATTTTTTTCCAGATTTTGTGACAACATGCTACTTTGGTGTTTGTCCAAAATAACCCAAGATTAAACACAAAGTAAACGGTTTTAAAACCATCAACTATGGTTTTAAAACTATGGTTTGAAGCATGGAGTGGATTCCTTATGATTTGAGTCTGACCCGAGAGCCCTGCAGAAGAATGTTAAAATGTACCTGAACCTGCATGATAGTACAAATGGCGAATAAAGATTCTTGAATCTTGAATAGTATTGTGTGACTCTTTGGTCATTTTTGGAAAACATATGATGCATATATGCATATGATTGACAATATATACGATTAGCATACTTGTTACTTGATTAGCTGGAAACATTAGAAATATTTTATTTATCAAACACTGTCATGTGCTCACTGAGGTAAATGAGATCCCTCCATAACTTCTACCAATAATGAGCTACCATCCAGTTTGACCTGCAGTTGAGTAAAGTCCTTGACTCTTGACACTCTCATGCTATTCAGACACCTCCCACTTTTTTATATTATTCACTGACAGAACATTTACAACATCATCTGGCAAAGACACGTGTGTCTACAACTGTGAGGATTGAAACTGTTGTCACACTTTAGCTTTGCCTATGCTGGATCAGAGGCAGTGCTGGTGAGCTTCTTAAGATAAAAAGCTGAAAAGCTTTTAATCCACTTTAAGGTCATCTCTCTGTTAACATGCATCTAGCGCCAAGAGATAAAGATCTCACTTGCTATTTCATCTCTGAGTTTTAATTTGATACTGATTTGATGTGTCAGTGCTGTTCCAAGACTGGAGACTGGACAGGTTACCTAGGGATAATACTTTTTATATCTACTCTACCAAACAATGCCCCATGAAAACCTGAGGTAGAGTAGACCCCTAGCAGCCCCTTGCTGACCGTAAGACGGGACAAATGGGGCAGAATGTGATGTGTTCCAATAAAAGGTAATATAACCAAAAGAAAAAAGAAAAAAAGAATTCTCACTAACAACCCTTGCGTTAGGCAGCATTGATGTGTAGATGGTATTGTGTTGCTAAAACAACTGTAAACACACAATGGGTTCAGGACTTACCCCTCAGGTCCAGCATGCTCAGGATTGGTTGGATCTGCTGTAGGGCCTGATGCTGGAGCAGAAGCAGGAGCTGTAAGAGGAGCAGGACACAGAGCTGCAGTCAATCCAGAAAGGGGAATGATCAGACTCATACCTCATCTCCCCCAGATATTTTTTAACTGCATTTTACTCTTGTCGCCTCTGCCTCTACCACCAGGTGTCAGACCTGTTCTTAAAACTTCTGTTTGAGGTATATGATATCTAGTAAATAAAATTTTTGGATATGCAGCAACTGATATGTGGTATGTGGGGTGTGGTAGCCTAATGATTAGTGTTGGGCTTGAGACCAAGAGGGCAGGGGTTTAAATTTTGTTGTATACTGCACTGTATAATTGTACTGTGGCAATGGCAAATAAAGCTTTTTTTAATGCGATATTCATGAAGCCCCATAAGTTAAAAATCCTCTAAACACAGGATTTGGTCCAAGGGAAGCAGAAGATAGAAAACTGAGGAGAGCTCATTCTGCAAAAAGCTAAATGAAAGGGGACGTACAGTAATTCAGATTCTCTGTGTTTTATTTCAACTTTATTGATCAATGATTACCTACCCTGCGGTTTGGCCTCATTCTCTTTATCAACTGCCTTCTCCACCTGCAAGACACATCAACATTTTCCACAAAGTCAGCTGCATGATCCTTACAGACACATTTTAATTTACAAATACTTCAGAGGATAGTGAATTGAATGTTTGGCAAATTAGTCCATGCCTGACAGACGCTTTTTAAAAATAAGGCATGATGAAATTTCACCACTGCTGAGAAACAAATATAACTAAATATGCTAGTACATAAAGATTTTCAGCCTCAGCTGATGTCGTGTACACATAGTGTGAACAATATGAAAGTTGACATAATAAAATTGTTTCTATGACGGTTTGTGAATTGCCTATCAGAGACTTGAGAAACATTTTATTTACTCACTGTATATGAAACACACTTTTCTCCACTTTCAATTTGGTCTTACCTTGGCTGGAGCTGCAGCTGGAGCTGCAGCTGGGGCAACTCTGCTGGTACCAGGACCTGCTGGCACCTGTGGGCCACCGGGCGGACCCTTCAACTTCCCAAACATGTCTAGAACGCTAGAACTGCATTTGCAAGTGGCTAACTGAACGAGAGAAATACACTTATTCCTCCTGACATTTAAGATCCCTTTCCTCCTGGCTCAACCCTCTCTTCTCTGCCTGACCAACTCTTCTTCTGCTCCTCATTTAAAGCAACAACACCCTCATAACCACTTGGTCCTGATGGTATTACTGCTTTTAGCCCCACTAATGCTCTTGCAAGCAGAATCGCCCCCACCATTACCAGAGACATCTAAGCACAACACAATCTCAGAGGAGATCTCAATAGGCTTATGGGTGACCACTAAACCTGGACTGAGGACTGCCTACAGTGGATATATGTGAGTATATGTGTGAGGAGTACATACAGGCTACACACAACACATAGATGAAGGCACTGCAACACATGCTGTATGCTGTGATACTACAAGTTTTAAATAAATACTTTAAATAAAATATAAGCACCAGCATTGGCTTTAGCTCCAGTTGTTGGGGATGTCAGATTAATTTCTTAATAATGTATTTTTTTTTCTTTTTTTTTTTCAAGGACCATTGACTCGTCTGGAGGAGGAGGGAAGAAGGGGTGCAGGAGGAACCAACATGTGTCGTTGCACCTTTTTCATGCCTTTCCATCTTTCTGCCATCCAGTGATGCACACACATAGGTCATTAGATGCCCCACACCTCCTCCTCCAATCATCTAATTAAACTTCTTTCACAAGATGTGTGAAAGACGTTGATAGATATTTGAAAGAGGAAGACATTGGTCTTGTTTTGTACTCACTCTGCAACTAGGGAAACAGGAGAAACAGAAAGGGAAGAAAACCCTTCGGTGGACTCGTCTTGTTGTCAGAAGTTTCTGTGTCATTGTGACACTGTCTATGAGTCACACAAAATAATATGCAATAAGTGCTGAGTGGTGATATGTGTCTGCACCAGCAATCAAACACTGGATTAAGAACCTATGTTGACATCTCTTATTCTGTCTCTCTCTCACACACACACACTCACTCACACACACACACACACACACACACACACGTTGCCCTTACCAGAGTGAAAGCACTACATATGACTCCCAACCGTCAGTCACAGCACCATAATAGACGTTAATGGTGTAACAGCTAGGGGCGAATTTATAGCTCAGAGTGGAAGAAGCTGAATTCTCAGGTGGCCGGTGACATATGAGTCATCGCTCTAATTGGTGCAATACAGAGCTGCTTTCAACCAGGGGTCTGGAAATTATAACAAAGCCCAACCAAGGGAGGCCAATTCACAGTGATCGCAGCAGCAAATGGCACCATGATTACCACTTTAACAATGCCATAAAAATCAAGCACCGCTCAGGAACTTTGTGAGGGGTCTCTCTTCCGTGAAGAGGAGGACAGAAATGGTAGTGATTTGTTCCTAGAAAAAAGGGCAGTTTGAAGGACTGTTTCTTGTCAGTAAAAAAGAACATTTTGCCCAGTGTTTAAAATCTTTGCTACAAGTACTTTTCCCTGTAACTAAAAGTGAATGGTCCGCAGCAGCAGGGTCAAACAGACAAAATGCGACGAAGTACTAGTACCAGTCATAACTTGACTAGTACTTAGCTCAGCAGGGCTCTATACTGGGCCAATTTCTATTGGTCAAATGGATTACAGATTTGCAAAGATTTGTTTGTGGACAACATAACTTATACTGATGATGCATTTTTTATTTTCAGAACCGAAAACATTAAACTGTCACCCGTTCAGACTTTTCTCATTTATACCTCTGCCACTGAAGTGTAATATATGCTGTATTTAAATTATTGAATATGGTTTTATAACAGCGTAGCAGGTTTTATCTCCTGTACACTGTGTTCTTCTTTTTGATGATTGACTAAGACTATAATTTGCTAAAAGGAGAGACAAAATCAGATACAATTACTTCTATTTGAATGGTTATTTATGTACATCACTTTTCAGAAAGAAATATTTTAAATACATGTTTTTCTCAGTGCACAGAAAAATAGGTTTTCTGCAGAGAGAATTGGAAATGATGAGAATTGGAAATGATGAGGGTTGGTGTTATCTGAGGTCTCTGTGCTGACTGTGAAGCACTGCATTTCTCTCTCCTACCAAATGGGGGCAGAACATACTTTCATATCCATCCCCCTTCCACTCCTCTCCAAATGATGAACCGATTTTCTTTTAAATTATTCTGCCAACTGAGATTTACTTTCCAGGAAAGAAGAAAAAGTGTCAACTCCAGTGTGACTTATGAGCATTTTAGAGACCAAAGCATCTGGTGTCACTAAATAAGTCATCCCAAAAAAGCCACTAATTCCTCAACACTTCTGTTTCTCTTTTTTATCACATTTCTGTCTCATGGTAGTTACTTATAAGTCCTGGACCAATGAATGGAGACTGATGTTATATAACGTGAAACGATGTCCTACATTTTCAAGTGCAGGTGCAGATTGATGGAGGTGATATAATGCAATGTTACATTTGATTCCCATTGTTTCCATCAGAATCATCTCCTCTCTAGGTTGGAGTGTGCTGCTTTGTTGGCATTTCAGTGAGAGTGTGGTGTGCAGCACTGAGCCTCAGAGTACTGAGGTGTGTCAATGACAGGCTCTGTGCGGCTTAATGTCTGACTTGTTGGTGTGCACATTAATCTGAATGAAGTTGACAGGTCCGTGATTTAGACAGTCCAATAAAACTCAGTCCCAACTTTGTATAGGAGAGCAGGGTCAGCAGCAGCTCAGGTGCTGTGTGCTGCCCAACAAACAGGGAGCTTTATTCTAACACATAGCACGTCCCTACGTAATGATGCCAATGTCTTTGTTTGATTCTACAATATCGTTGTGTTTTTTTCATGTTGTTTATATGTTGTTTATGTCAACATGGTCTAACTGAAAACGTCTCACAGACAACAACTGGTTAACGACCCAATTTCTCTTAAGCCAGCGTCTGACACATCCTCTGGCTGCAATCGAGTCTTCCATGAGCAGGCTGTCAGGTGGCATTAAGCAACAGGTCTCCTTATCACAATTACACTGTGACTCCTGACAAAGGTCAACTGTTGCTTAAAAATATTAGTCCCTGGGTCAACACTTCCTGAATTAGGCTGGTGCTGTGGTGCTGTGGAAGAGTGGACATTACAGCATTAATGTTTGTTTGTATGTATGCATGTGTCAGTGTTTACTGCTGTCAGTGTTACAGCAGTTAGTACTGACGGGATATATATGAAGAATATGAATACTACATATTAGAAATGTAAATGCCAGAGTTTGCAGTAGAGGGCATTTTGTAGCACCAATAGTCCTCTTGCTGTGAGGAACAATTGCTAACCACTGCAACAGTAAAAAGACCAACCACCACCCAAAGTGTACAGAAAGTACAGCTTCATACTACTTATTGCCATAAAACAAAAAAGCAGAACATAATGTACATAGACATAGTGTGCATATATCTTAGAAGTTACAAACACGCATCACTTTCAATTAATTTCCACACTCCAGCATTGTATTATCACATAAGCACAAACACACACATGCCTGTGAGAACAAGCAGAGGAAGGTGAAGGTTCATGAAAGGTGCGTCTTTCATCTTGTCACAGACAGAGGCTGATAAAAGCCTCCCTTTTCCTCTCCTCTCGAGGGCCCGGCTGTATTCTGGCCCCTGGCCGCCTCCCCACCGAGCTCCACTTCCTCTGGATAAGAGCTGGAGTGCTCACTATCTCCAAATCTAGGCTACAGATGCAACTGTAATCTGTCATCTGTGTGTGTGTGCGTGTGCGTGTTTGTGTGTGCGTGCGTGTGTTTTATTTGTATATAATGTAGGACAACCTCACACTGTAGCCTGTGAAACACCGTGTGCATGAAACAAGTTATTGGGTGGTGGTGTAAAAAAAAAAAGGTTTTGTGTAAAAAGATAAAGTAGTCATGTTAAAAAAAACAGAGGGAAGTTGACCCAAGCTTACAGACACACATTATGCCTCCAGTTGCTGCTGTCAAAGTGATAAAAGTGCTGTTTTTTTTGTGTCATGTTGCAACACACCATGTTTGAGCACCGCAGGTGTACCAAACACTGCAGTGCTCCTTTCATATGCTTAATATTTAAAGCACTCACGTGTACTACTGGGCTGAAAAACAATTCTGGTATAAACTGCCTGACATGAGACAAATGTATTTCTCCGTGATGAATTATGAATTATCATACATACATATTTTATTCGATGCGGTTTATGAAACATGTCACTTTTTCTGCGTGCAGACACAAACAGCACAAAGGCCACAGACCGAAAATAATGACATCACTCTTCAAAGTTGTGTTTTTTTATTCTTTCGCCTTTGTCTTACTGTCATGGTAACCATTTGATATCTCTTCCAAAACAAATGTGTCACTCCTAAAGTGTTCAAAGGCTTTCGCCAGATGAAACTTCTGTCTGAAACTGAGCAGAAAACCAAATTATTTTTGAGTCAATGACCAGGTACTTTGATGATCCTAGTTAAATTTCAGTTGCTAATTCAGATATATTTAGGAATGTTAGCCGGAAGTGTAATATACTACTATACCAGCACTCCTTCATGAATGATGGTATAATTTATTTAAATGAATAAAAATTTGACTTACATAATAATAATAATAACACTTATATACTTATTAATATTATTAATTAATACTTTTTAATTAATACTCTAATAGGTGTGTAAATCTATACGCCTGAGAGATTGAGAGTACCGAATGCTGTTTAGGATCACATCTGGGATATTTTCCACATCTTCATAACACTCATCCTAAACAAGTATTTTTTAATAGCACGCTTCATGAAATTAGTAGATTTGAAATCAACCCTTTTGGATGTTGCTGCAGGAACTACTTTTGGCTTTTATTCTAGGGCTTGAATAAATTAACATTAGTGTTGAGGAAATACAGACACACTTATTTCCTCTGGTTTAAGGGGCTTAATAACAGTTGGACAACTGACTCTTTCATTTTCATGGCAGCCGTGGCCTGTTCCCTCGTGTCTTCAGTACATGTTAAGCAGATTAATGGTTTTGAGCTCACTCCATTTGGTAGAGGTTGAAGTGAAGAAGGATTATCGTTATGCTGAAAAACGAAAATAAAATGGAATCAGAAAGAGAGCAGAACCTTTAGGAGCAGCCAAAAGGCCTGGAAGACCACGAAGGACCAACTACACTTGATAGAGAAAAGCGAAGAATCAAGACAGGCCTTTTATGAATTAATATAAAGCCAGCCAGTTTACCACAAGCTTTACAGCACTGACCAACAGACACGTAAAGAAAAGTCTGTGAACGGATGAAACCAAGATGGACGTCTAGCAGAACGATGGGAGAAGAAGGAAAAAAATGACTCATGAGCCAGAGCTACCACCTCATCTGTCAACCAGGGAAGAGCCTGTAGCCTGGACGAGTATGGCTGCTAGTTGAACTGGATCACTACGATCACAAGTCAGGGCAGCTTTAAAAAATGTCCATACCTTAGACAGCAAATGTGATCATTTTCTTAACCCCCCTTAAATTAAGGGGGCTAGCTAACATTTGCTGCATAGAGGCAAGATTATAAAATAATGTTTTAGTGTCCAAATACTTTACCAGGCTGTTTAATTCTATGGATCATAAGATTCACAGAGTTCTTGTGTACACTTCGACACTTTGTTTTCCAGTGCATTGTATTTAGTCCTGTTCCATCTCTGTACTGCAGTAAGATAATTCCATTCATATTACAGTAGGTAATGGTACTAAAGGTACTGCTGACCACGTACAACCTTATCTGCATCAGCGTACTGAAATCAAGTGACGACACATGTTAACTGACGTCACCTTTGATTCGTGGATAATAAAGTCTTTTAAAGGAGTGGGGTTTCCAGCTCTTTGGGCTGTCTGTCCACCACATGTGGCTGTCTGCAACTTCAATGTGTGACTTCACACATACAGTAGCAGAGAAGTTTTTTTCCAACCGTCACATCCTTGTAACTCCCTGGAATCCATCCTGCTGACATGGATGTGGAAGAACTGGCAGCGTGTCTGCTGAGCAGGATTTACAGTCTGCAGAGATGTCACCTGAGTGAAACTCTGTCAATTTATTGATAATGAATATTTTGACTGGAAATGTGGGAGTCTGTGGGAGTTGAATCTTTTTCAGGCAGGTGTTGACAATTTGGTGGAATCTGACTCAAATGACTCAGTAGACCTGCTTAAATGAATTTAAAGTATTTTAAAAGTATTTTTCACTTACAGTACTGCTGCTGTACCTTATATCATGTCCAAGCGCAATGCAGTTTTTTTTTCCACCTACACCTGCTGCCTCACCAGATTTTCACAAAGAGGCAGGAACAGAATCGTAACAATTGCACACACACACACACACACATTTTCTTGTGCCTCATTCCCATGAGAGCCCGACTGCTTGCCAGAGAGGAATTACATACATTGGTCCCTCCACTCCCCCTCCCACCACCCACTGTCGTGCTGGGACGTATAGCACCTGCCCCGACCACAGCGGATGATGCGTGTTTTCAGGGACAGGATGGGACGCGTGTCCAGCCCGATGGTCAGGGGTAATGGCAACGGGGACAGAAGCCCTTGATTTGTGAGCGCAGCAAAAACCTTTTCTCTCTCAAAGGAGCAACTCCGGCATTGAACCTGCTTTGTCTGCACTTCACACCGTTTATGTCATTTTGTCGTTAGGAATCAGCCCCCCTACACACACACAGACACACACACACACACACATATATATATACACACATAAACGTACACGCTTAGTCTCTGTTTCCTCTTTCCAGCCATTCTAGTGTCAGGACAGTAGGAGGAAACCAAGAGGTTAGTGACTGCTTTCCCTTCCTCCCCTCCCTCCTTGGTCACCATCATGTCTGTGTTTTATAGTAATCAACGTCTCTTTGTGGAAAGAGGGAAATACGCAAATATGTGACAAAATCATCTCAAAGGTCGCCGCTAGCGTTTAGTGAGAGGTCAACCATGTGAGCACCGCAGACGCCATCAGTGACCAAAGCTGGAGTCCTTATGTGAACCCAATGAACAAGCACTTTTGACTCAGCGAAACTATGGAATGGGATTAGGACAGATAAAGAAACTGCAGGTGGTTAGTTTGTCAGGAGGGTGCTCTTCAGAACTGAACCATTTGTCGATATTTTCCATAAACGACAATAAATCCTCCCTTTTTTTAAAAAAGTGTACAAAGACACTTGAAGTTAAATGCTCATGTCAGCACAATGACACTGCTAAGATCCAATGTTTAGGAGGTTAGTGTAACATATTAAGCACATTGCTGAGTCCTCATGGTGGCGCCGGAGGAACCATCAGAAAAAAATCGGGACAATTAGTGTTAGTGCAACATTTCTTATCTGCAACTGAGATATGTGAGCTACTCTCCAGACTTGAGCACTAAAAAACCTCATCATGTAATAACCATACTTGGCCCAGTAAATGAATAAATCGGTGCAGTGATCTTCATGACTGCGGTGACCTACAGCACATATTGGACAGTCGCTGCCTCAGCAGGAGAACGACTGTCTCAAGAGCAGGGGAGAGGACAGGGAAGACAGTGTGTAACGATGTTCACTCTGCTGCTGCAAACTGTCACAGTGCTGAATGACAGAGGACCTGTCAGCTATGTTAAAAAAAAAAAGATGGAAAGCTGCCAGACAGACTGCTGCCTCTGTGGGACACTGCAAGTACAAGCATCTCTCACACAGCATCACACACACACACACACGGAGGACACACAATTATTGCATCTATTCATTTCCTGACTCTGCCCCTGCCCAAATTAATGGCTCTGCTATTCCTAAAACCATCCATTTCCATTATCCATCTATTTGCCTCAACACCACGGTCCTAGATCTAAAATCTTTATACGTTATACATTTCATCTTTATTAGACCGTAATGGCAGGTGGTCCCACTTCAAGTCGAATGTGAATTTACGCAGCACCATGGATCTATATGGAGAGGGAGCTCTGTGAAAAACTGCAGCAGCTAAAGCAACCGTGTATTTATTAGGAGGAGAAGGGACGAGCACAATCAATAGGTCCCATCATGTTAGAGTGGATATGGAAACGTGATAGCCAGCCTGCTCTGACTTTGTGTCTGTGTTTGTCCACTCCACGAGAGCCTATGATCAATATGCAGCAAGTCACATAACACTGTGGCTCCTGGTCTAGGAGCTGGTTAGTGGTTACTTCTCTGTGGTGAAGTAATATATATCATTTTAAAAAGCTAGTTTTCTTCTCTCATATTGGTCTACGCTCATTGCTTTGACTGGTTTTGATAACAATTCACTGAAATGACAAGAGATATGGGGAAAAAAGCCATAAAGCTTTAAAAAAATGTTCGAGCAGCTGCATACTCACACATACAGCGAGTTTATCTGCATGTCTTTGGATTGTGGGAGGAAGCTGGAGAACAGCCACACACAGACTGGGAGTACATGCAAACTCCACACAGAGAGACCATGGTTGGACACAAACTTGGAAACTTTATGCAGTCAGGGACTAGTGCTAACAAACCCACCCCTGAGCTTCATGTGCATTCAATACACCTTTTTACAGAGAGGATTTGGACACATCAGAGTAGGAAGAGCACATGCACAAATACTAAGTGGAGTAATGGATGAATTCCTTCTAGCTGCCTCAGTCTCAGTGTCCGGGATCACTGGAAGACAACCATCGTTTCACTAATGTTGTCTAATGAGACACAGTTTTGTTTGGTGTGTGTGAATAAACTGCACATCTACCTGCTAGAAGAGACGTGTGTGTCTGTGCAATTGTTGGAAGACAAAAGCAATGGCTCAGCTCTAACGCACCTCTTACCTAATGTCAACTTGGGTCCAGCTCCTCTGTGACCCTCAAAGGATAAGTCAAGTCAAGTCAAGTCAAGTCAAGTCAAGTCAAGTCGGCTTTATTGTCAATTTCTTTACATGCACTGGTCATACAAAGAATTGAAATTGCGTTTCTTACTTTCCCCTGCAGACATGGTATGGACACAGACAGTATAGACATAAGAAATATTAATAAATAAATAAATAAGCAGTCAGTCTAAAATACTGTATACAAATACTTTGCTAGTTTTATAATTTGAGTTTGATAGTATTTTTCCACAAAACAGTTGCCTTGAGTCATTAACAATGATGTCTGAAAAATGAATCTCCTTATGGAAAAATCCAGACTCTATGAGTAAATAAATGCAACAGCTCATTCCAAGCGTGTTTGTCTGCAGTGGAAAAACTGTTTATCATAAAGCTATTGTTACCTTTTTCCTGACATGGTCAACACATAGTATAACTTCCCAGTAGGTGTTCACAAATGTACTAAGCTCTTAGTGCCCACATACTCATTATGGGTCAGAAGACTGATGGAGAGGCAGTGAGCCTTTATTACCATGTCTTAATTATTAGTTTGGTGAGCTCATATTTAATAACACAAACAGGAACAACTATAAAAATAGCCAAACGGTAATAATACAAAACTATCATTTAAATAATGACCTCTGTGCGAATGCCTGCATCTTTCCAGCACTTCTGTTTTGCCTCTTAACTCTCTGGTCTTCCCCACTTTTTCCCAGAATCCAAAGAAGTGAAGCCAGAACTCTGGGTGGGACTCATATCTGCCTCGTGAGCAAATGATTTAGCCATCCCACCTCATCTCTGCTGATGCAGGCTGTGTGCGAGCCGAATCGTCTGCAGAGCGTGACTTACATCTGGAGGCTGATAAGTACATAGATCGTGCATTTGCAGACTGCATGGTAGTCAAATCCACAGCTGTCTTTGCTGGATTTGTTGACAGTGTGAGAGTTGGTTATTATGCAACAGCATATGCGAGGGACAGGATGTTTGTAGGTGCAGTGCCAACCCAGGAGATGAAACCGATGCTATGGAGTGTGTGCCGCAAAACTGATGGAGAGAACAACACAGAGCGTCATCTTCCAATGCAACTGGAGGTCGGAAGCAGCTTTGTAGCACCAAGCTCCTGTTGTCATACAGTGGTGGAAATGCAACATCCCTCCAAATTACACCACTCCCCTTTCTTTATCATTTCCCCCCACTGGCCTTCCATCACTTTAGACCCATCTCTTTCTCTTTTTATCCAAACGTGTCTGACACTGTACCCGGGAAAGAAAGGAGAAGCAGGATGCTTATACACTGGGGTGCTCACCATGCTGTGGGAACGTCAACACAGAGAAAGGAGTGGAGAGACAGGAGTTGCTGAAGGAAGAAAGAAGGGAACTTCCCTCCTAATCTGGCTCAGGCAAAGGAGGAATGAGTCATCCTGTGGAGCGCCACAATGCTAAATGACTTTTCCTTCCAACCCAGTCTGAGGGTCATCCGAGGTAGAAGGTCCTTCAGGACTAGTCAGGTGCATGGGAACCCTGTTCAGCTTCTTGTCAGGCGAGAAATATTGGGTTTATTTCAGTTTTCAAGGCTAAGCAGTCATTTCAGGACTGAGCAAAAGGCCAAAGGAGGTGGCGGTGACATTTGAGCGCATGAACTCCTCACTCTACAATTGCCTATGGAGTTCCTCCAGCCTGGTGGTGACACACGAGAGAGCGTGAGCTCCCCGAGGCACAGAAAATTACAGAGTCGAGCTCGGCTCAGTCACCTAAAGAGAGGAGGAAATAGAAATCTTAAGGACAAGTGAAATGAGACCCAAAGTTGGTGAAATCCAAATCTAAATGTAGCAGTGTGGTCACGTGAACCTGGATCTCTTCCCTCGTGGCTGGATGTGACGCCAAACCTGCCATACACAGACATCACTCAGTGTCAGGAAAATAGACAGTGCCTGTGGTGACTCTCACTGCATCGTGTCGCTGGTGGTGAACAGAGGTGCAGTCGAGTTCTCAGTATATTTTGTCACTGTTTTTAATGTGTTTTCACTGTGGTGACCTGATTCAAACTGGGCCGGTGTTTCTCAGCATGAACTGTTGAGTAAAGCTGCACCGTACTTCACAAAACATGGAAACAATAGAAAATAAAAAAGCTCAACTGTTCTCATTTGATCTTTTTTAATACTCTTTGATGCTTTACATTCATAGTAGTGGATAAGTACTTGACAAAGACAAATTATATTTTACTAATTATATTTTACTAATTGAAAAATAATAATCATATATTAGTAATGTAAGGGCCAGTTAAGCCGTAATAATAATTTAAGTTAAAAACAGTAAAAATTGATTATAGTCATTTCATTATAATTCATAATACATGTTAGTTTAAAAACACGATGAGTAATGTTAAATGTTTACGGTCTAAATCCTGTCATGTGCAACGTCATTGTGGTAACTATGGTAACGGACTATTTGTACGTTGAGTTCGAGTCAATATGGCGGAAGCAACACAATCTTTTGACCGTGCGTCAGACCTTGTACACTTTTTTGTTGTTTCTCAGTAAACATTTTGTAAAGACAAAGAAGTTGTTACGTCTCGTCGCTCGCGTGGAGAAGAGTGTTTCATTTGGATATGAGTAATGTTAAATGTTTACGGTCTAAATCCTGTCATGTGCAACGTCATTGTGGTAACTATGGTAACGGACTATTTTTATGTTGAGTTCGAGTCAATATGGCGGAAGCAACACAGTCTTTTGACCGTGCGTCAGACCTTGTACACTTTTTTGTTGTTTCTCAGTAAACATTTTGTAAAGACAAAGAAGTTGTTACGTGTCGTCGCTCGCGTGGAGAAGAGTGTTTCATTTGGATGACTCGAGAAGTGGTACAGTAAAGAAGGAATAACGAACGAAGTGCCACTACATTTACATTTATGTATTCATATATTTACATATATGTACTATTGTAGGTATTTATTCAATATCTTCACTATGACAGTTTTTTAGTTAGTCTCGACAATGTGAGCTGTTTGGGATCACTGCATTCGTGTTCGGTCCCAGTGTTTATTCTGACGTTTGGTCCCAGAACAGGGACTGATCTCGTATATTCTTTAGCTGAGTGAATGTTATCTCCCTCTCTGGTGTCAGAGAGGGACCCTGTGCTGAAGATTACACTTTGTGGTTTCTTTGCAAATCCATCAGAGAGAACAACTATCTGATAGACACGTTTATTGAGAAGGGCTTGGATTTATTTTTTTCATCCAACCATATGGGCAGATGTTATTGCCAATAATAAAAAGTGTACTGTTTGGTAACATAATAGACCTGATGTGCCTGTGATGGATTCAGACAAAACATCCCCTATAGTCAGATTGGCTGCTGCAGAGCCATCTTTTTAGCTGAAATAGTATCACTGTCAAGTTATGTCAGTTTTTTCACTCTAAACACTGAAATAAATACTTAAATTACACATTTCAACTTAATTTTAACATTCAAATCAATACAGTTACTCAATAATCAATTCAAATGTCCATTTTCCTACCAGTTGCGTCTTGACCGTGAGCTGAGTGATGTTTGCTGTTTGCTCCTGTGCTAACAAACATTCCTCCTATATTCATCCATGCAGGTCTGCAGGCTGCTACAGGAAGTTCAGGGGTCCCTTTAACTGTTTCTGTCTGAGTATTTCTTCTTCCTCTGCCCCCTGCAGGTTCGGAGGTTTGGAGCCAAGTGCAGGTTGTTTGTGTATGAGTGCCTGTTTGAGTGGGTGTGGTTTCCAGCTCTGAGTTGACGTGACAACCACTCTCATATCTGTGGCAGAATTCTTTTTTTTCTGGCAGAGGTGTGGGATAACCTTACATCCCACTGCCAGGTCTCCTCATATGCATTAAGACAGCTGCTGTGGCGGCTGCTGCTGGGAAAAGCCCATGATTAAAAGAGCTCTTCCTCACTCTTTCTTTTTTTTCTGTTTTTGTTAACAGACAGCGCCTGTGGTGACTCTCACTGCATGATGACAGACTATTTACCTGTTGGAGGAGTCAGGGAATGAATCAAACCCGACGCTGTAGTGTCTAAGTGTTGGAACAGACTGGTGATGATGATGGACACTGTGTCCTGTAGCCCTGCTTCTGGTGTGTGGCTAAAACTTCTGAACTTTAACAACCATCTTTTTGCGGAGAAGGATGTAAGCTTCTCTCTAATTTCTACATTTTGATGCTTTGTCTCATTGGCTGCCACGCCTACAGTAAAAGATGACAGAGTGAAAGAAGACGGATGCTTTAAGGTCAGTGGAGGACATGAGCCGTCCTCTAGAGATGTCCCTCTCCTTTTCTCTCCACACAGTGCATTATCTAGTGACGTACTGGGCCCGGCTCTCTTTGCCATGATGGATGGTCCTCAGCGCTCCACAGTGGCTATGTTGATTGGCTAGTGCTGATAATGCTCTAAATGGCTTTAGCAGCAGTCTCATTGCCCCACAGTCCCCCAAAGACATGACTGAGCAACCCAATCCTCCATAGTACCCCACTGCCGGTGAAAGTGAAACTGAGCCCGTTTGCCTTTTGTTTTTTAGGACTGACCTTTTCAGTTCTTTCTGAGGGAAAGTACAGCAAAGGCAAGAAAAAAAAACAGGCCAACCAGAGAAACAATCCAAATCTCCACATCTTACAGATCAAGCCAGTGAAGACGTCTCCCACACTGTTATGACATGTGGTTCGGCAAAGTTTGGTCCTATTTTAACATGTTTGGCATTTTTGCTACCCAACTATGTCCAAATAGCTTTTTACCATTTTCACTGGGGACAGTGGGGAAAAAAAGAGAGTTTTAGTGGCTCTAGTCAGGTCACTAACAGTGATATGGAAACCCTGAGAACTCCACAACAAAGTCAGGTCATGATGGGACCTGAACCTAATCCGATCCAACACCATGACACCCCGAGCAACAGTTGTGCACGCCTTTGATGAGATGATGCAAGAGGAGCAGAATTAGTTGAGGTGAAATCTGCATCACTGTAACTATCCACAATGACAGATTGATTGACTGGATGTAATCTTTTCCAACACTGAAAGGCCATCACCACGCAGCCATCACTTCCACAAATCCAGATTATGTGTGGAAGTGGCAGTCCCAACATGTATGAAGAAAGCACATGTCGCCCCGTGGCTCTGTCAAACAATGAGATGACCCAGCAACAGTTTATTTTGTTTTCCTGTCTAACAGCTATGAAGAGAAAGTATTTGTTTGCACATACGTTAACGTCCACTCTACACAGTATGTCACTATCCAACACTATAAAAACAGAGATACCGCTGTTCCTTCATTGTTACCATATGCAGAAGACACAGTGAACACAGCACAGTGTTCGTCATCAGTTTTACTTAGACTAACCACTGTGAAGAGAGACAGAATCATCACAGCAGGATCAACAAACCGGGCCCCAGTGTCTACTGTGGTCCCAGCATGCAGTGCAGTGCTGATGTGCACTGAGCAGCACCAGCGGAGAGGAACCAGCTCACTTCAGAGCTTCTTAGGATAAGTGGATTACTGAGGAGTCAGTCTGTAATAAAATAGTGTCGATTTTGCAGACTCGGCAACCACAAGATCCCTGGTCAACTAAAGCAAACGCAACATGTATTGCTATGATAAATTATGTTTACTATAAAAACACTCCAGGGTCTGTTTCATTCTACAAGAACATCTTTAAGAATCAGAGTAGAGCATACAGGAGAAGAATGTAATGGAACACAACCTAAAACTAACCATGACAGAAATAAACATGACAGTCAGGTGAAAACTGCTGCCACAGCGAAGCACAGCGTCACCGCACCGCTCATCAATCCAGGTGTGTCATCAGCCTCATGTAGAGCTTCTTTCTTCTTTTTAAGTTTCTTTTTGATACATGAGACATGAGGTAACTTCACAAAATCTTTCCACAATTATTAGTAAATATGAATTCTTGATTAAATTGTTTTAATTTGAAAACAGTTTTCAATTGCTGATGGGTACTATTCATTCTTTTGAATTCATTAAATGAACTTAATAATACATTTTTATTATTAATCACGCACCCTAATGACATCATCAACTATACTCTATAAGCATCATAGAAGCTAATGCATTATATAGGTATAAGTGTTGAGTCACAGCAGTGCAGTGACTGCAGCAGAGTGTAACTGAACATAGCCAGATGTCATCCACATTACTGTGACCGAACACAACCTTTTAGCATTTGCTCCGACTCCTTCACCACTGTAGCATGAAGATTTGGTGCTGTCATGTCTTCTTCTGTGGCTGTACTTCACACCCTCTGAATCACAGCTGAACTAATATTGGAGAAAAGTGAGGAGGAGCAGCAGATGTTGACTGATAGGCCAATGGACTAACAGAAACGACTGTGAGGACGTGGATGATTGCGTGATGTCAGAGATTGTCCTCCTGATGTGTCGCTGCCTCTTCACAACCTGGTGTCATGAAACTCTGTGAAGCACTCAGCACCTCACAGAATGGCTGCAGCCTGAGACTGACCCCTCACTGCCTGTCTCACCACCACTCTCTCTCCCTCTTATACACATTTTATACACCCTGCTTACACAATTATTGTCCTTTTTCTAATAGCTCAGAGTCTTGTCTGTGTGTGTGTGTGATGAAATTAGGTTAAAGCTTTGCTGTGATTGTCACTAATTTACACATACAATAATCAGTCAGAGAGAAAGTTGGAGTATTTTGTTGACTAAATGTATTGTTTGCTCGGCAATAAAACCCCTTTCTTCATTTGCTGATACGGCACTTTGTGTAGGTATCTGTATGCCTCTGCCTCTAGGTGAGTGTTTCATTATACAGAGAAGGACATTAAACTTGTTGTGTACGTCTCTTTTCTATTTTGGTGCACAGAAAAAAAAATCTACCTGTGGTTCCCCCTGAGACCCCTGCAGAGAGGGAAAGCCCTTTAGAGCCCTTTAGAGAAAAGGCAGAGCTCAGCATAATATTCATAATTCATTACTTTGGCTCCAGCATCACTGACAAACGGAACTCATCCTGTCTCACATGACATGCAATAACCATATAGTCATTATTACGTTATGCTTACAAACACAACAGCGCCATTAGAAGGAAATCAAATGCAGACACTGCAGGATTGCCTTTGTTGGCCTCAGTGTGAGTGGATGTGTAGGCATTGATTTAAAACGCAGGCTCTTTGAGCCTGTCTAGCGCTGAACCATTGAAATAAGCTGTGAGCTACGAGGCAGAGCTCAGCAGAAGTCATGCACAAGTCGGCTGGAGAGGACACAAGTCCAGAATGCTGCAGGATTCATCACTGAAAAGCTGCGCTCGGCTTGGCAGGTGGGTATGAACAGCTCACTGTCTGACATTTAAAATGTTGACGATCAGAAAGTGCACAAAAAGAATCCGAGACTGCAGAAGCATGTGAAGGTTTTACAATACAGTACCTCACTCCTGTGCTTTAGGATGTAATGTCAGTGTCAATTTTCTCTTACTCTCTACTAATGACTTTCAATATTTTATTCTAAATGCATGAGTATCAATCAATTTTATTGTTTCGGTATGTTACTGCTGTTTCTGATCATCTATATAACTGATTGGTGGGAAGGGGTGAGTGAGTGCACATGTTCTGTCAAAGATCATGGTGGATGCTGTGAAACTGCCGCCTGCAGCTCTGCTCTGCTTCAGTCTTAAGTGTGAAAATGTACAAAACTGTGACGTCCTCACTGTTGTCAGTGTTGTGTATCCTCATCAGACTCACAATGTGAGTCATGCCAGTGGCTGACTGCACTGCACCTGAGAGCATCAACTGTGGGATGAGACAAACAGGAAGAGAGAACCTAGAAACCTGAATGACTGAAAGAATAACGTTGATTTCGCTGTAAACAACAGGTGTCTTTGATTTATAACAACACAATCGCCTGTGGACACAAAACAAAATCATGGACCAAACATAGAATTTAATGCAACAGAGATTTGTTACATCTTTAAGTTCAACATGTCTGCGAAGGTTCTCAGTCATCCAGGTCATGGTAACTTGAAAAAAGTAACTCAGCAGTTGAAAAACTATTTTTTTTTTTTTGTTTGCAGTGTCAAGAACAGAAAGAGGCCGATATGAGCTGAGAAAAATAATAGTGTTGTGTGAGTGATGTATTTTTTTTTTTTTTTACCGTATTTTGGACAAACATAACCTTCTGTAATTACAAAGGGTGCAAGTTCACACCCATGGGAGTAAATGAAAAAGTGTACACAATAACAACATCTCCCTGTGTCTGTCTCACAGCGACACGTCTCCCGGCAGCTCGGCAATGACTCATGTCTCTGACCTATTCTGAGGGCAGGCAGCCACATCGACAACCTAATTACCCTATCATCTCTCACTCCCCTCTCCCACACACGCTTGCATGCACACACGCTTGCATGCACGCACGCACACACACACACCAATGGTTGCAGCAGGTTCTTGGTGACTCTTTTCCTGTCAAAGTTATTGGTTTCAGTGTAATGAAATTTAACTCAAACATGTGACCTGAGAAAACATCCTGGTGAACAGACCAGGATGTTGGTTTATTATAGTTAAAGACTGAGAGCATTTTACTGTGCTGGAGAAAAGGATCTCTCACATCTTCTCTTTACTTTAAAGCTGACTACAGTCCAGTGATTCAGTCTGGATTCCTGCATCAGCCTGGGCACGCACACTGCGCCTCCTGCTGTCTCTCACACATAACTGTCTCTCTACATCATCTATAAAATCTATATTAACATTTCAAGAATGACGATTCTGCAGTTTACTCTAGTGGTGTAAATAACAATTATGTTCATTATTGATTAATCTGTTGGTTTTTTTTTCTGAATTATTCTTAACCCTTATACTTCCAGTATTATTATAGTTCTGCCTTCTACCATTCTATGTTTTTGCAATGTAATTGTGCACCTGTAGTGTGTTTGTGTATTTGTCAATGTTTATTCATTTTCAGCGCATTTGTGTATCTGGTTATGTTGTGTATTTGCTGTGCTATTGTGCATTTGTATACCTGTGGGTATATCTGGTGCAGTTGAGCATATGTTTATTTGTGTTAATATTTAGTGCACTTGTGTGCTCGGGAACACCTGTTGAGTGAGCGGGCTGCTCTGTTTCTGATACATGTCGCTGCAGGGAGGCAGGAGTCAAAACAAAGTCTGTCTGGTCATGCCTGGACAGTTATTACATATGGATGTTTGAGCACACATGCTAATGCCTACATATGCAAAACAAACTCATGGACATGGACATGCACACACACACACACACACACACACACACACACACACACACACACACACACCATCATAGTTCCCAAGGTCTGTAAACCACATTTTCTATAAGTGGAACTGAGCTTGAACATCAGGAGAGCTGTCTAATCGCCCAAAACCGGTCCCATCTGCCTCAGGTCCTTTTAATTATTCAGGCTCTATCCATCCATCTATAATTTACTCATGAGCTCATTCACATGAACAGTCGGCTGAACTGGGCGTCCCTTACAAGTGCTGGAGGATGAGGATGTGGACAGAAAATGGGACTAAAATATGGGACAAAAAGAAAACGTGGAAAAGAGTACAGAGAGGATGGATGGCAGAAGAGATGTGCCATAAGGAACTCCACCACAAACAACTTTCAGCTTCACATGGGACTTTTTACAACTGAGGCAACAACAACCAATAAACAAAATCATTAACAGTCCTTTTCCTTCTTCCTATAATTTGCATCCTCTGTCGTAAGGCGACAAGGCTGACAAGTATTGTCATTATCCATTTGACTGTTGATTATTTTGTCTGAAAAGTATGAGGAATCTGAGGTGGCATCTTCATATTTTTTTCCAATTTGTTTAATTTGTTGGGAAAAAAGACAAATTGTTACGCAACACAGGAACCGGACTCAACTGCAGGACTCGGGAGGCGGCGGCAGAAGGTAAGCAGTCTTTAATAAAGAACAAAGGTTCGGTACACGGGAGTTCAGTCAGGCAAGGTCGGCAAACAATCCAAAGGGGTGAGGCAAGAGCAGGGTCAAAAAACAGGCAAAGATCAAAACCAATAAGCACACGGGAAAAACGCTGGAAAGCTAACAAGTTGGCACTGGGAGAAGGGGGGGAAACAAGGGGTTTAAATACCCAGAATAAATGAGGTGCTGACACGGCACAAGCGGGAAAACCGGGGGCTGGAGAAGGCGTGGACAGAGGAGGGGCTGACAGTGACACAAATAATAATGTGAAGAAGAAGAAGAATAAAGCTTATGGCCAACAAGCCAAAATAACTTACTGGCAACCATTTCGTCTGAGAAACATACTTAATAGATATAATAATATGTTTTATGAACATTTCTGGAATTAATTGAATGCATTTTAATTGTTTTAATTGTTCCAGGGCTTGTGACACTAGAACTTTTAGTTATAGGTCAGTGTCAAAAATGTGTAATTCAGTGTTCTTGGTCTAAATAAACTTTCATAAGGTGAAATCAGATGACACGGTTAGGGCTGTGATTTCAGCATTGTCAGACAGTGATGGGCAGTGGGATCGAAAACCGTCCCAAAAGAGATGTGTTTTTAATCCACGCTGACACTAAGAGACTGGATGCCTGTGTGGTAATGGCCGAGCTGAGAAGGTCATTTGTCCATTGGGGAGTCATCGTTCCATGAGCTGTGATTACATTCGCTGATTAAATTATGGGCTCTGGGTCTCTGAAAGCCACTGAGCTAAATCAGCAACACGTTTAACCTATAATTAATGAGAGCCACATGATGCTATGGTCAGACTGAGCTGCTCATATAACCGTGGCGCACTCGAATAGTGACTAACCTCTATAAAGGTTAGTCACTTTCTTCTTCTCCAGCACCTGATTCAATGCATTTAAAAGTAATATGGTGGTGTAAAATCTTCATTTGAAGTGTTGACTGCACACACACCCACTCACACACACACTTACACACGCGCTGAGAGAGAACAGACCCGTACTGCACAGAGGTGAAGTTAAGGTAAAGAAGAAAAACAGGAAAGCAGCATTTCTTTCTGATTTGTCTGTAATTGCTGTTGTTCACAACCACATGTTAGACTAATGGCTGCGTATTGCACACGCACTAAAATGAAAGCTGTATGTCTGCAGCCTGTTAGTATTAGTTTTCCATGAATCTTGATATGTGACCTTGGCAACAGTCTGAGTCAAGAACCTGGTTCATTTAAGGGGAAATATCCCTCAGAATCAAAAATCAAATGCACACAATACCACAAAAGTCAACCCCCATGTAAACAGCAACACTGAGTTGTGAAGTTGAGTTTTTTTTAAAGCACAGAATTAGAATAGTATTAAAATACGCAGGATCTCGTGGCAGCAGCCGTGCAGGAAATCAGATTGTGGAACAGTCCAAACTGTAAATCAACTCCAACAGTCTCTGACATTTCTGACAGTTGGCTGAAAACGCTGTCCACGGCTGACTGTTCTAATATTTCAAGCGGACTCATTTCCAAACAATAATCCTGTCACAAGTCTTAAATATGCACCCAATAGCTGATACGCAGACTCAACGCAGAAACAAAAAAAACACAATCAGTGTTTTTTTTAGATCACCAGCTGATGATCTACGTGGCAGTTGTGTGTTGCTGTGTACAGCAACCAATCGTAAGATTCTTATTTTGTTCAAAACCAAACGTATTTGGATTCTCAGCTTACGTCACAAACACACACATGTGTTTGTGTTGTTTTCTTACTTTTAAATAGTATTACGTAGACTATGAGCTCAAAAAGAGTAAGATGGCATGACCAGAATCGACACTTCTCTATGTATGTGTATGAGGGTTTTTGAAAAAGATTCACAAACCTGAAACCAGACAATATGTTTCTGAAGCCGTTTGCTAACAGGCTATGTCTGATTGTGACTGGATAACTAAAAAAAGACTTAACTAAGTTGCCATACACCAGGATCCATTATTTAATGAATGTAATATTTCCACTTGAATGTATGGCTGCTTTTCCCTCCAACACAGAAAATCCTTTCCACTTGATGAATAATATCCCCCTGTGGTGAAAACGACTTATCCTGCAGAGACATGCTGAAGCTCTGCCGCAAATGAAAATACCTCCATTAGACTGACCTTTAAAGACATTGTTGAAAACCAGGTTCGATTTATGAATCAATCTGTCATCATCAAAGGACGTCAAAGCAGAGCCGACGCTAAGTGGTATCATCAAGCGTTGATACCAGCTATTCTCGCTTTCTCACATTCGCTAAATTGCTTTCCCTTTGTCAGACCTGATAATCACCTGTGTACAGTCGTCACTAAATGATTGGGAAAGAAGCCTGAGGGAAGAGCCAGTCTGAAAGAAAACAACATACTGCTGGTCGACGGGTTAATAATTCCCGGTACTCATGTGAGTGGTAAATGTCAGTTCTGAGAAGACAACTCTTTTGAGACAATTAAAGAAAAATGCACGATATCTGAAATTTGTTGTCTTTCTTGTGTGTGTATTTGTTCTTCAAGATAAAGATTTTGGCATAATTGTTTTTCTCTAAATGATAAGGCTCCACAATTGTCTGCAATAAGTCTTAGTGAATGCTAGTTTGTTAATTGGCCAAAAATAGAACAAACTAATTGTAAATGTTGGATATTAATGATTTGGATTAATCTGTTGGGACAAAGTTAAAAACTCACAACCGCATTATTTTTTGGCTCACCTCAGTGTTTTAGCTCCCCGAAGTCCCAAAATGAAGGCAACATGACACAGTCTCCAGGCCAGAGAAGAATCAACAAATGGTCACATCATTGTCTACAATGATGCTTACACTGTACGTATAATCATGAGGACATGCGCATGTACAGGTACACAAACTGGCTGCCTGCAGAGAATAATGTGATGCCCTGTCTCTCAGATATTTATTTTACATGGTAAAACATGTCAATGCGGTTCATTTAGCGATGAACAGCATTGACATGATGAGCTGTCATAGGTCCACTGTTTCATTTCTAGTTTCCAGTGTCTGCGTTTACTGCTTCATATTAGCCCAGTATTTTTTATATATATTCGTTATATATATAACTGTTATATATAACACCAGTGAATTGCCTGGTATATAACTGTTAAAGTAGATCTTCTCAAACTAGTTCTGTTTTTTTCTTTTTTTTTTCTTGGGTAACTTTCTGACTTATCACAGCAAACCTGATTCAGCTGGGATGTTTTCTATCTTCATAATCCAGCAGGTGTCATGTTTAAGCATCAGAGGATTGTCTGGCCTTTAATGAAATACTGACGTCTTGTGAGGAGTCGTGTGCGCGAAATCTGAGTGTTCCTTACCCCGAGGCTTCAATATGATGGTGCAATGACTTTACAGTCAGACAGCTACGAAGCTACATCTTCTCATCTACACACCTCTCCATAAAACACACATACAGAAACGCACACACACACACACACAGTAGTCAGATATTCATAGCACTGAAATTGGATGACATCATTGGATAAGGTGGTTACAGCTGTGATGCTACAGCTGCAACAACACACACGCGCACACACACTCACACACACACACACACAAATCTCAGGGGCCCTCTGACTAGCCTGGCTCAGACAACAACTCTGCTTTCCCACGCTTCCAAACTGGAGCAGACTGTCCTGGAATAAGATAGCGTGGAATATTCTAACACTGGACACACTGTTGGAATATTGTGTCCCACATCCAGACAGCCTTTCCACCTCCTCTGAGTAGAACTGATGATCAGATGTACAGTACGTGCAGCCTCTGTCAAGGCTTTGGTGTCCTCTTACAGTTTCACTGACTGGGTGGTATCACCCTGGTGGCTTAAGGGAATCAAGGTGTTTGACACTTTACAGCAGGCCATGTATTGTGTGGCGTTATTCATCGTTCCCACCGAGCTGATCAGCTGCTGAGCAGGACTGTGTGAGCGCTGGTGTTACATGACACATCCTCTGGGAATGGACTCATTTCCTGCTGCAGCCTGCGTGTTGTTGGCATTTGGCCTCATCAGAGAAGTCTCAGCTGTCCGCTTCTTCTCTCCTGCCTCCATCTTTTCCAACTGTTGCTCCATGTGCCAGGGCTCCACACTACATTATGAACTGATTATAGCTCCAGTGGCCTCATTACTGTCAGAGGAGGGCTCAAAGAGGGTAATAATCACAACAATAACTGCCTATTACCGGGCAATTAGTGAGGATGATTTGCCCCATATTAGCCCCGTCTGCTTGGTAACTAGACAATCAGTGAGCGGAGCTTTAGTGGGTTTGTGTTTCTGGCAGCCAGAAATACAATATCCTTAAACCTATGTGTCTGCAAACGGACAAACCAACGTGCACACTCTCACGTTTCAGTAATCACTTCAGCGATCCCTGTAAACCAGTAAACACTCTGGTGCAAGCTTTAACCCATTAGCTTGGTGTCAATCACAGGTGCCAGTTGCTGGGTCCCACAACATGCATCACATTTAGTTCTGCAATTAAATGCTGATTAATAAGTTGCTGCAGCATTGACTTTATTCAGTACTGATGAGTGATGCATACTGTGTTAAAGTGAGTATAAGCTAAATGACTTAAAATAACATTACACTGTAAACTACTCACTGAGCGTATAGGTTGTCTAATGGCATCTCAGCACAGACCATCACTCACCTCTGTGGGAGATTTTCACTATGTCTCCTCCCAACAGGAAATTTATTCAGTCAGACTTTCAGAGGAAGCTGATGGCCTTATTAAATGGATCTGGAGTGGAACCAGCAAAAAGTTCCAATTCACATTAAAAACAAAAATAAAACATTCATTTTTTCAACATCATTATAAATAAAAATAATTTACTCCAGACCAGGTTCCAGGTCTTACAGGAGCTTATAGAAATGATATTATACAAAACTCAAAAGCTGATACAGGCTAAAAACAGTGAAGCAAGGACACTTTGCAGTTTGAAAGTCACTTTTCAGCAAAGCAAATACTGTACTAGAGTGTTCAAGATTTCAAGCTACAGTAAAAATATCAAAATCAGATAAGAGTCCAGAGACAGATTGGTCCTTTATGCACCATCAGGAGGACAGGACTCTCTCATGGAGTTTGTCCTCCACATAATTTCTATCCATATTTTCACTTCCCACACAAAAAAAGCGGACGTCATGGAAATAAATTTTAAGAAAGTCACAAAAACGTTTGGCGGAGGTGGAAAAATGTAATGTATCACAGAAAATAAAATGGAACAATAGAAGCGTAATGGAAACAGGCTGAGGGAACAAAGCCTGGCGTACGTGAGGAAGAGAAAACGTGTGTAGAGCAATGAGAAGACTATTAGCACATGAAAAATTCCCATCATGTTTTCCACATGGGTTTTCATCGTCTGGGCGTTTTATCAGCTCATGTTCACATAGCGGGAGAGTAGGAATCATAACGTCAACCAGGTTGTCCTGCACATTGACTGGTGATTCAATCCAAATTTGCTATACGATATCTCGATAGAAAACTGCGATTAGACACAAAGCTGTATCCCAGGCTGGTCATCATGTGTTGAGGGTTTCATACCACACACAGGTTTCGTCCTGCAGACTAAATGATGCTGACTCAAAATCCAGTCTTTCTCCACGCTGCAGCACTTATCCAGCATCACGGCAAACAGCTCCTTACGTGGAAAATTAACTTCTCATTCATGACATTCTTCACGTTCTCCTTTTGCTTTTATGTGATCAGCTGGAGACCATTTCTCTGTGTTTTCCATTTATATGTTTGTTGTCATCTTGTGCTTCTAGCGTGTTTGCAGAGCCTATGTGGCACTATGTGATCAGTGGGAACAGATTTAGTAGAAATTAAATTTCTGGCCAGTTTTTTCTTTAGTTACCATTTGTCAGTATATGGGGATACAGGAACAGGTTGAGGTCACCTTTGCTTTTGAAATGTTCATTCATCTGTCACTGAATGGATTTTGATCTACGTCTGAAGAATGATGCATCGCACCACGACCCTGCAGCTCAATAAATATGAAGTATTACACACAGATACCAGTAAGAGGTTGGTATCACAACAGGCTTAGATATTTACCCAACTGATAAGCTGGCTGGGTGTCTGCATCGTTCCCACCAAGTTATAATTATTGGATTCACAATGGCATAGAAATATTTTCTTCTATCTCAAAAAGGACACAAACTGGGACAGATGATGGGAATCTGCACCTCAGGCTCATTCATTTGCTGAGGATGTGGCACGGAAACACACAACTGGGAAAGAGCAGATGGGTGACAGCAATGGAAACAAGATTCAACTGAGGAGGCAACAGCCTGGATAACTTTGGAGAATCGTCATGGCTGCATTTAGCTGATGTACGTAGATCTTTAATTGCTAAAAGCTGCAGGAGTGTGACGAGGTCCCATCCCAAATTACACACGGATAACCCCACTGGCCTTTGATGTTGGATTTGACTTTTTTTCCAGTGGACAGAGGGCATCAGATTAAAAATTAAGTGTTAAATACAAATGGTGTATAAAAACCAGAGTATCATTTCACTACAAAACAAAGTATCTGATATTTTACTCATGCTGACAAATACCATTGTCAGCATGTGGCAACCATAAACAAATGCCCTCAATAAGTCATCAAGTAACTATACATAACTAAATCAACTCCTGGCCTTGACAGACTGTCACAGATCATTCTTTCTTACAGGAGGTGCTGAGGCACATCATCGGGACACTGTCCCTCAAACAGACACAATGTTCACACCAGGTAATAACCTGTGCCGCTGGTGATGTGATCACAAGTGTTCAGATCTGAATGTGTCGCTTCACACCGGGCATTAGACCATGTCTCAAGGGAACCACATGATCGTATCACCTGGTAAAACAGGACTGGAAGGTAAAGGCCATTGAACCAGGACTACCACCTACTGATGCTGATGAGTTTCATGTGCTTAGCAGATGCTAATGTGCATAATCTTGACACAATTAACCTTAATTACTAGGACCCTGTTTTTGCAAGGTGTACATCGAGGCAGGTACATAGGAAAATATGATGTATACAGAAGGCTTGCATGACTAGAGCAGGGACATCTACTGGACGGTTAAATCTTCATCACATAATGCAGATGGATGTGTATTGAGCAGAATGACTCTGCCAGCACAACAACCTCTGCCTATGTCCTCAAACTTGTTTTGGTAACTCAGTGCAGCTGTTCTTAGAAAGAGAGTGTTAAAAAACATCATCACAAAGCAAAAGACATTTTAGAAACATCCCCACAAACATCTGCGGGGGCAGGGGTGTGGGGGGGCAGTGTGTGTGACTCATCCATGACAAGACAATAAAACCATGAAAATCAGGTCAAATCATTATTGAAATGATGTGTGATGAGTGAGTTAGTAAATTAGGTTAGATTTAGATTTTGTTGTGAAATGATCTCAAACAGACTGTAACACTCCAAATCGTTATTCAGAAAGAATATAAGAACGTGCCAGTCCGGTGCATCTGTTCTTTATTTCTCATATAAAACTTTTACCTTTGTCTAAATTGGTTGTGAAATGCCTGCAAGCAGAGGCTGTAAAGAAACATCCTCTTCACATAAAACAAACATCTGGAATGAAATCTCCTCATGTTTTTTAAATTTTTTATTTAGGCCACAAAATGTTGCCACACACTGTTCAGATTGGTGATACACACATGGCAACGTTTTCATTTAAAATATTTGGTTAATTTGGGGAATATTTCAATGCTTAGAGTTTTTCTTTTAATCCGTTTTACAGTGTTGCAGGCACTATAGTTATAGCTGATTACTCATGCCTCTGTTTTAAACTGGAGCAGAGCATCAGTCCATTCACTAAGAAACAGCTTCCCAACAGAGCACCAGAGCAGTCGTAACACTATGGGGCTCCTGCTGATGAGAAGCTCCATGATTTAGAGTTTTTCCTCAGAGTAGCTGACTGCAGTGACTCAGTGGAAACTGAAGCATCAAGTAGAATCAAAATGTTAATTAACTTTTAACCCCAACTGTTTCTGGTCAATTTATTTGTCATAATAACAGTTTGCATTTCAGAACAGACTCACTCTTTGTGTGATGTAAATGTTGTGTCCTGTTTATCTTCACAATCTAAAAAATGTACGGTAACTGCTCATCTCGTGATGATGATGTACCTTTTTTACAGCTTGTTAACCTTTACTGCTTTAGCAGGCTGACTGACGATGGAGCATGTGATGATCGGGTAACATCTCAACCATGTTATGTCCAGAGAAAGCTTCTTCTCACTGTTCATGCTGGACATGAAAACATTTCATCCAAATGCCCTTTTCATGTTAATGATGGGCTCAGTCTCCTTCCTCTATGCAAACACACATCCAAATGTTAATTTGACAGTGAGAAGGTTTTTGAAGACGGAGAATTCACAGACTTCAGCTGTTTAATTGCCCCTTTGTGTTTCCCCTGTAGAGCTGCAGTGAGGGAAGAGTAATAAAATGAGTTTATACTAAAAACACTAACTTTGGAAGACACACACACAACTGCTGAAGCTTCATGTAAACGTCAGTCCTCTTAGACTCAAACCACATTACGGATATAACTTAGACTGTTGGTAAAAAGTTGAAATTTTGTGAACCTGTCTTCTAACATCAAAATAGCTGCTGACATCTGGATAATTGCCCTCTAAAAATAAAATTTTCCCTGAGGTCCTTAGCATCATGGAAAAAAGTGCATCCAGCAACGAAGCAATCAGGAGGAACAGAGACACGTCAAGCTTATTCGGATCAAATCCGATTCAGTGGATGTGCAAACAGTATGACACCATCATGCTGGTTTCATTTCTCATTTATTTGTCCTTTTCTGGTCTCAGCTCCTACAGTACGGAGGCAAGAAAACCATGGTGCCCCGGCTGCATTTAACCAGTCTCAAGATCCACAATTGATGGCCAAATTGGCCCTGGTGTTTAGACTGAATAAAAGCCTTGAAGGACTTTTTCCAAACAGGATAAACACGGTGGAGCTGCAATTTCCAGTACTGTGTTTGAACTGAGACAAACATCTCCAATGTTTTTTTGTTTCAGCACCCTCTCAGCAGGCAGGCAGACACAACAGCGAGATGGTGAGTGTCACTATTATAACTGTGCAGTGCAAAGCTCATGGTGTTTCGGATTCAACAGTGCCTATGTTCTCACATTCAAGGCCCACAGCACACAGGACATTGCCCTACTGTTTGTTTATGTAGCAAACAGATGTAGGTTGTAATGGTAATGTCTTCAATCTCATATATAACCTCTGATAGCAACGTAACTGAAATGACACTTGTGGATGAGCTGTCAGACTATTGGGTTTGCAGAGTGGTTGTATAACGGAGGACATGCAATACAAATAATAAATATGCTTCTGAAATGTCAGACAAGCAATGAGTCATTTACTCCTAATTTTCTACATCGTTGCAGTGATTACAAACAGCAGCAGCTGGGGCATGCGATCAGGCTACTTCCCGGCCTTTTGTTGGAGCTTCTTTTTCCTTGGGACAAAGACAGCAATTTTCCATAACACACTGCTTCTTTTCTTTCAGGCCTATCAGGATGAATACGCCTCTGGCAACAAATTAGTGTTTGAGTTTTGAACGAGAACTTGCTATTAATTTGTTGGCCAGATTAATTAAAGATGAATATGGCTTTTTGTGATCAACTGGTAATCAGTGCACGGTAGTGGCAATTATGCTGAATTGTGCTCAAAATAAATAGTACACCCAGGACAGGTCCACAAAATATTCACACTCATATTCACACCAACAGCCAGTGTGGATTCTCTAATTAACCTCACCCCAGTATGCATGTCCTTGTACTATGGGAAAAATCAGACACAGGGAGTCACACACACACACACACACACCACTCAGTACTGCTCCACCGTGTCAGATCAGAAGCAGAAAACGAAATTTTGTATTTGTGACAAATTTTAAAGGCTCGTGTTATGCAGTAACAGACAGAGGAGGCAGAAAGTAACGAGAGAATGCGTACCAGTACTACTGTGGGTCTTTATATGGGACATATTGACAGTGAATACAGAACAATAGGAGCTATGTTTTATTTTTAGCAGGTTTCAGGGAGGAAATACTGCAGATAACTATTGTTTTACTGTGATATTGTAGCAGCGGTTTATGGACATTTAGACATTGCACTTTATCCTCTCCACTAATTTACATCGGTTTGTTCCACAGTGACTTAATATGAAGCACCAGTATTTGTCAGATCAGATCTTAGCTATGTTTGTCCCTAAGTACAAAAGACAGAAATTGACAAAAGGTAACTGACATTAATTGGTGATGTTTGTTTCAGGCTGATTGTTTAAGGGCAGGAGGACACAGGTTGTGTTGTTGTTGCTGTGAAGAGCAGGGGATTAACTTGGACATGTCTGCGTCCTTCAGCACCAGCCGCCCGTCACTGTCACTTCAGTGAGAGCTGCTGGGAAAGAAATGGTGCATCAACTGAGCTTTTCACTGTCTTATTCATTCCTGTTGACATGTCCCCAATAGTGCAGGTCATTTTACTTCATTCCTCTACCAACCTGCACAGAGGAAGACTCTGGGACGCAGAGGGAGAGGGTCAAACAGGTATTGCTTTCGTCAAATCACATTAAAAAATAAACAAACAAAAGGGCTCACCTGAAAACTGATCTATGATTTAGTGATCAATCACCAGATGATCACTAATAATGATAATGGCAATAACAACCCTAAACTATGGGCACTCACTCTTTGATGCATGCAAACATGTATCTCTGATGTTCTCTGACTGTCCTCCGACTGCTGTGCTGCTCCACCGAATTGCCATCGTGTTTACTTGTGGGTTTTAGAAACATTAATTGTGCAACATCAAACTGCTGTCCTGCATTTTATAAACCGTGTGAGGCACTCATAAGCTCTAATGAACTAAAGTGTGATTCTGTACCCGAACGTCAGCCATTTGCAATCACATTCAGCTGAAAAGTCAGTTTTAATTATTTATGATTATTCATTTTAGAAACTTTGCCCTGAAATAGAATCTGCTGAAACCAATAACAAGGCTACAGCTCCAATCACCTCCGTATTGAATTTTGTGTTCAAGTGCATGCACGCACGCACGCACACACACACACACACGCAATCTCAGCATCTGTCAGTCTAATGACTTGGCAGCATGCACCCTCTGATGTCAGTCGGAAGCTGACTGACTGGCTCACCAGAATGCACCGGGTTGTGCTTATGGACATAATCCACATTGATCCCTCAAATTCTCTCCACAGCCAAATCAGTGTTGGTGCTGGACTGTCTCTCATTCACTCCATGATTAGTTATCTGTTTCCCATAATTCTGATTCCAAACTTCATGCCAATGATAGAGTCGAAGCAATAGAATTGCATTGATGTATACACATATAATCAGTCTCCTTCCAGCAGAGTATTCTGTGGTCCTCTCATATGTGGAGCCTTTTGGCAGACATAAACCAACTAACAATGATATGTTAGTTACCTCCCATTCATATATTCAAGATGTCTACATGTTACCTAGAAATGTCAAACGGGACGACACCAAAGAGTTACTCCTTGATTTCATTTGCTTTTCTGCTCGAGAAGTCAGATCAGGTTGTCACTGTAGGGCTGCTCTATAGTGCAAGTATCAGCACAGTAAATCAGAGACCTTAAATAACCCCGACTTTGTTTAGCCGTTAGAAAACCTCAGCTGACCTTCTTAAAGAATCTGGTCTTTCTTATATTTCTGGCAGAAAAACAACTCTGGCCTCTGTCTCCCGCTAAAGGGAGCCCTCAGTCTGGGTGAACTCATTTAACACTGACACCGGCAACTGACACCATCTTGTTAAACGACCTGTGCTGTTTTCTATTTGATCATATCGGAGCGCTCCCCTTATACATCTTCTCTAAGTGACGGAAAAAGAAACATTAGAACTGTGCTGGTGTAAATCCACCATATGAGATGGGATGAAAATAGCTCTGGATTTAGATTACATCAGCTAATCTGAGGTGGTGGATGAAAGGCCGGCGTTAGCGATACAGTATGTATCTGCTGCTGCTCTTTTTGCCATTTGTCAAAAAGGAGTAATAAATCACAATGAGACTCTTTAATTTTCCATAACTATTCAGGAATGCATCCTGGTGACAGTGGCTCAGTAGTTAAATGGATGTTTTTAGATAAAAGACTTTCTCTCCATTTCATTTTCTTGTTTGGTTTGTTTTATTGGTGCATTCGACCAATGTACCCGTTCTTTAGTGGTAATGTGGACTAGTTCATTAGGTGCACGTCCTTCTTTATGTGTACACACACCCAGACAGTGACTCAGTGTCTAAAAACAGCACAATTACAGCGCTTCCACTCAATAAAGGACATGTGGGCATTGTTCATCTAAGCAAGACCTGCACATGTGGTTTAAGTGACTTGGTACACAAGGGGAAAAATCTTTATACCAGATCCAGTCTCAACTATGCTAAAAACAAAAGGTCAGAAAGACTCACAGGCAACACAACAAACACCACACCTGGGGCCTGGTGAAATCTCAGCACAACGGGGATCCTTTTATCCAACCTGATCCTGTAACTATGGTGGTGGAAATATCTGGTAATTAACTTTCTTTTAGCTCTGTTTTGTCTCCACCACCGTCTGAGGGGCATACAAGATGCTACCACTGCTAAATGTCCACTATGTTAATCAGCTAAACCAAAAATCAATATTCTGACATGAGGAAATCTACTCTGTTTCCTCAGTGTTGCACAGGTTTGCTGAGTCCGTGCAGCCTCCTGTTTGCTCTCACGAGGTCACAGTCAAGTCATTTCCGCTACTTGGATTAAACCATGTCAAAATATCCCAGGAGGCCGAGGGACTCATTAGGTGCGGTGACACCACTGCCACAGGAGGTGTCACCAGGAAACTGGCTGACAGGTCCTTAAATATAACACGCACTTCCTGTGACCTCCCACTTGGACAAGCTGCTGGGGCGTTTCAAAGGGGACACACAAAAACACACCACACAGGTGACCCCCAGCAGCACAGAAAGTCATCCCTATAAACACGTGGCCATTTACAAAGTTATCTGACCCTTTAGAGGTCACTGACATGACTGTAATGTCACAACTTCAGCATTGCACATCGCATCTGACACTTCATACCAGCAACAAAGGTGCATAAGACTGTGTTGTTTGTATTTCTTCCAGTTTTCCTTCCACAACTTCCTTTGTATGAGTACAAACACACATCAGAGCAAATGTTTGACTTTTTCAGTTTGCTGTCGGAGGAACAAGTGGTTCCGCTTTGCATGTTGTTCTGTGAACGACACTGTGCTCCACAACAACACTAGCTCAGAAAATTGCTTTCTCTCGTGTTTGTGGCTGTTGCAGTGGGACCAGATGTAGAATGACATAGGAGACAAAGATCTGTTACATTTCTTGTAATTCTATTTTTTCCCTTTTGCTAAATTGAATCCAAACGAAAAAGAGAAAAATACTGCAAACTGTATAAAACAATACCTGTTAACGTGACATGCTCTGTTCTGGAGTCACTACAACACTGGTAAACAATCAAAGGGTTTTCAAAGGTGACATCATGTCATTCAATAAAGAAGAGTGAATGAGTTTGTTCGTTAAGTGCTTCAGTGGCTCAGTCGCCATTTGTACTTGACTCCTGACTGTCTAAAAGCCAGGTCTGCTCTGCAGAGGAAAAGCTATGAAGCTGCACAGAGACCCAGCAATCACAGCATCTCCACTTGTGGTAACTTATACTTTACACTTCTAATGACTGAGTGAACACAGTTGAAGTAGCATCTGAAAGACAAACGCTCAACAGCAGGGGTGGGCAATTAATTTTTACAAGGGGCCACATGAGAAACCTGAATTTTGTCAGAGGGCCACACCAAGTAGCTGGGTGGTGTCACCTACATCGCAGCTCTCATCCATACAGTGGCGATTCAAATTCAAATCCTTAAACAAAACAACCTGTGTACCACAGATTAAGCTTTACCTTTAATTTCTGATAAAGAAATACTTGGCAGTCCACGTGTTGTTGAAAACATGGCATTCGTTACCAATCTTGAGGCTAACCTGGCTAGCGTCACTTATCACTGTTCACCTTCACTCACAACACACGCACGCACATACGTCGATACGGAGGTAATACAAACGTAAATGTAAACGCTTTTCAAAATAAAATTTCAAATTTCAAAATAAAACCCGCACAGTTGTATTGTAAGCATGACACAGATATTTGTTTAATTTATGATGTAATTTATGATTGGCCTCACGCGGGCCGGACAGAGACGTAGAAAGGGCCGGATGTGGCCCGCGGGCCGTAATTTGCCCAGGTCTGCTCAACAGGGATATCACCTGGCTAAACACACAATTAGAACTGAAAAGAAGTAAAGACAACAAGGCAGTTGAATTCAAGGCCTAATATGATCCTGGCAGTCTGACACCTCTCCTGCATTGATGGTTACAGTATGTCACGAACTAGTCATTTTTAAGGTCTTCACATCATGTCTTGGAGAACAAGGCTGGTGGTAGCAGCTATAGCTGTATAACCTCAGTACTCAGTCCACCAAGTTTACATTAAGCATTAATAATGAACCAAGCCCTGATGTGGCTGATCAGTCCAGCACTGTGGCTCTCTGGCTCTCAACACAGCCTCAGGCAGCTCTGCTGACAGATGACTCCACACAGTGTAATAATAAACAGAGGACACGGGAGGAAACATGAGACCCCACTTGACTTCTATTTCTTATAGGTAATCCATCATCACTGTGCTGACCGACTTACTTTCAGGGACCTGCGTACAGTACAGTGATGAGAGTCCTAGAGTGGCCCCCACCCGTCCCCACCACCAAACACGAAGCTGTGTTTCCCACTGTCTTCGCCGGCTCATCTGAGACAAGAAAGGATAAACAGAGCAACCAGCTTGGCACAAAGTTTGTCCTCGTCCCCAGTGAGGTGCACCATCCCAAGCCCAAACATCATTCATCATACTCCAGGCACCTTTGTTGATGTCTGAACATCTCTATATTCAACCTCTGTCCGTATCTGCGTCTCTGTGTTTTCATTTCTGTCCTACACAGTGCACGCACCCAAACAAAGCTCCATGACTTTAACAGAGAGCGCAAAACAGGCCACTTTGACCCGTTTGCTTTTTTGGCTTTTGCTGTATTTGGCACCAACCCCATTGGTGTGTTTTCTCTTTCCATTAGATGGCTATCAGATATTGTAGCTGTATTTGATTTTCATGTGGACTTACACTATGAAGGGTCAGTTTCCATGCTTGATTTATGCAGCACGATGCCACCACTTGCCTAGTTATTCACATTGGAATTAGCCTAACTCCAGCTGTGGCATAATATTTACATGACAAATCGTTAGCCTGTGTTTAGTCTATGTTCAGATGTGTATCAGGGAAATGTAATGTTTTCCCATCACTGTTTGACAATTATGATTTATGGACATCTACAGCAAAACTTGGTATGAATGGACGTGTGTGTCCTTGTAATTACACATGCTGCCAGTTTGTTTCATACTTCTAAACTGTAAAATGATCCAGGTAGTGTTAATAAATCAGAATAAAATAATTAAACGAGGACCATCTGATCAAAGTCACTGCTGGATGAGGGCAAAGAGCAAAAGGAAATTATACTTGGAGATAACTGAGAAACAAACCTGGCTTTGATATCTTCCATATGGATCTGTGCTGTTTCAGAGCTGTAGCATAACAAAAGAAACTGATCCTATCCAGACTGTGCTGAGTATAATGTACGGGGGCCAGTGTGTCTGCTTTGTTTCCTATGTTTGCTAAAACTCTGTCTGTTTTATTATACTGACAAATACATTTATAATTTTCTCAGATTCCTGACATAACAAATGACATCAGTGGTCAGGTCACAGTAAGATTTAGTGCAACACATCAGCGTTTGAGATGCAAAGTTCCTGAAATTAATACTGTGTTTCCAAACATGACATGCTTTACATCTGAAAACGATAAGTATGTCGGTTTCCACATAGAAAGATTTAAGAAGGTGGTGGATGCTGAATGCTTTTATACTACAGCTTGACAATTTAGCTCTGATTCATGTGCAACACTTAAGCACTTCTACGGTCCAATCCCAGTTTACATTCACAGCTTCTGTAGGTCTAGGTGATGCAAGTCAGACTACAGACCACAGACTGTACATGGTCTGGTTTGAGTAAAAAACACCATTCATCAGTGTGACTGGCCTGCGACTCGTTTGTTGACACACAGCATTAGACAATGGAAATCCAGCTGCTGTCTATAAGAAACGTGTTTGAATCAATTCACTTCAATTCAAGCACTTAACACTTCATAGTATACTATTAAAACTCATAGAATTGCCCTCAGGAGTAAATAGGGGTCAGTGCCTTTCATATGCACAATGATGCAAAGGTGCTGCACAGAATAAAGCATTACAAAAATATACAACTTAATGCAGTTTGTATGGGTGGGTATTTAGAAAAAAAGGTTTGACATTTATTCTGTCAATGCAAGATGCAGTGAGAAAGAAGCTCCATGACTGTGGACTGGATAATAAAATGTAAAAGAATGTTTCAATATGGGGGAAAACAACATTTACCATCAGTTACTTAAAAAAAATTGATTCAAAACCACAGAGTGACGAAAGAACATGCGACGTTCCAGCTGAAACCTGGACAAGGTAAATGTGCTTGTCTTCTCGGATGACTTGCTCCACCAACTCAACATGAGCTATGAACCATCACTTTTTGGCTCAATTCACACATAAATGTAAATGTCTCAGCCATGTTTTATTTCAAAAGTCAGAGTTCTGCTTTCTTGTTCAGCTGAAGCCAAACACCAGCGTTTGCTCCATTAGCAGGGTCAGCAGAGGACTCAAGACTCAGCCAACAGGGAGACCTTCAATGAACCTAAGTGTTTCTTTATGGATAGAAAATGTTAAATGCCAAATTTCAAAGTAAATGTAAAAGATAATAACAGTACAAACGAGCCATTTCTGAACTTGTTATTTTTCAAGACTGCATGATGCTGTCTGATTTAAATTCAAGGCAACATCTTCAGCAGCATAGCTCACCTCACATGACCCACTGTCTCACAGACGGAAAATAAGAAGCCATCATAACACCAGGTAACACGAGAAGTAGGTCACATTAAGGATATGAACCTCTGCTTAGTTGTGTGAGTGCCTATGTGTGTGTGTGCCCTGAGCAGTCTCCACAGATAACACTCCTGTATCTCTACTCCATTAACTGCCGCCATGCCTCGGTCTGGGTTACACTGAGTCCTGCCTCAGGGGAAATAAGGATACGGCTCTCAGGTTCCCAGCAGGCCCAACATATGGGAGCTGCATTTCATCCAGTAGAGATGAATTCATCCCAAACTCATCTTCTCACACAGATTAATTTGGCAGACATGGCGAGGCAGGTGGAGAGTGCTGAACAGAATCTGTGTGAGTGTGTGAGATACATTTGTGTATCTCACTCCTGTACCACTGAAGGCCTGGATGATGGAAAACAAAATGAGATGTCAGCCTTTTGCGATATACTGTCATCCCTGTGTTATTATTATGTCTCAGATGTGAAGTAAGGAAATTCATAATTTTAATGTGACAGTGTAGATCTGTAAGTCTTTAATATAGCTACAAAACCAACAAGGTACATCTATGTCTATCTGTCTGTCTATCAATTTATCTATAATATATAATTATTTGTGTGTGGGCAGGGCATTTGAGTACACACTCATGGAGCAAGTTATATCTTTTCCAATTCAAAGAGATTTAGTGTACCCTTGTTACAGGTGCAGTGGTAGCCCAGGGCTAACGCTGATCTGTTTATCAGAGGGAGCAAAACTTGAGCTTCCACAAATAAATCTGATCATGATCGCGTTAGGTTTAATTCACCAATGGTGAATTAAACCTAACGCGGACTTTGCAGCTTCCAAATCCAGATATCCACAGCAGCTCTTGACTGACTGACAGATGTTAAGAGGCCCGAGTCAACCCTCTTGGCTTTCTCGTACATAAATTCAGAACTAAGAGCAGATGCAGAAAATAATAATAACAACAGAGGAACTGGTTCAGCCTCCAGGCCGCTGGCTCAGATATAAAATGAAACCATATGGTAACAAACCCAGTCCGTCTTCATCATCCAAACCAACAAACACAGACATTTGGTGCGGTGGCTTCCTCCAGACAGAAGTCAAATGCTTCACTGCGTTTCTGCTTTTGGGCAGAATAAAGGCAAAAGTTAATGGGGGAATAAAAACATCCTACACATCTTAGTCTCTTGGAAGAAAAAGTATCGTACTGGAAAATAAGGTCCTCTGTTGAACATTGGCAAAAATCTACAACGACTTAAGACAAAGTCCCAAGATGTCCACTCAGACAAACATTATTATCATAGGACCATTTGATGTTTTATGGACATTATCAAAGTGATACGTAAGAGTCAGCCTGTTTACTGTCACACTCATAAAATAAAATAGAAGCCTCTAAATAATACAACACCTGTAAATATGACCCTCAAAGTACAACAGATACATTTTTAAATTATCAAATGCCATCTCCAGTGGCTACTTGGTAAACAATTATAATGAGAAAATAGCAATAACATAATTTATTGGTTTTCAAATTAATTTCCTCTGTCCGCAGTGTTTGTTTTATCCCTGACTAATGACTGCTGGAAGAATAGTTTATGCAATATTCACAGGATAATTGGAGCTGCAAATGGGAAAACAAATACACTGAAAGATGATTAACTACTGTTGCACCATGATGTAACTGTCCTAAGATTCAGTCTTTAACTCTGTGCACAAACCAGGGACCTCAAACCCTCATCAAAGACACAAGGACTCTTTTGACCTGCTGCCATCTTGCTAGTGTATGGTTTGTGGCAGAGGTTAATACCCACTGTGGTCACTATCTGATTGCTTTCCAGGGATGATGAAAACCTATGAGTAAAAATACAAAGAGGGCAAAGAGAGGCAACATGAGACTGGCCCTGGGATCCCTTTTCGACATCTGATCTTTTTCCATTCACACTATGGTTTGGGACACAGCAAATAAAAACAGCAAATTGGCAGCACCTTGCTGGAGGAATACTAAAGCATCAGTCTTCTGCGTTTGAGTCGGACAGTACCACTGTACTAACCATGTCTGAGTGCTAAGACAAAGTTCATCCATGCAAAACATTCAGTTGTAGTAGCCTGGTAACACAGACACTAGTCAACTGGTCAATTGGTGAGCCAGGGACCTCGACATGATAGTGCACGTCAGTTACTTATTACAAGTTTGTGATCTTGTGGGCCACAGAAGTTAAAACGGTTGATTCCAAAGTTGACTCCAGTATTGGTACTATCGACACTTGAACACCGGTAATACAAAATATTCCACATTCACGGAGAACTGCTAATCTGTCATATCCAGTTTTGCATCCCAAATAAACACAGCTGGTTTCTGCTGCCGGTGGGTCACAAAATTGTTCACCAAAGGTTAAATGGAATAATGCCATCAAAAAGACCGGTCCGGGTGATTAGTCCTATAAATTTGAATTTACATACCAGTACATCTCGTAAACACAGTCATGAACGCACATGGATACATACTGATCACAACAGGTTTTTAAAAGTAAAACATGAAAAACAAATGGTAAATTAATTCCACAGTACATTTCCCACAGCAGTCCTTGATTAATTACATTCTGTACAATACATATGCAACATCATCATACAAGAGCCTGCTCCTACTGCTGAGGCTCAGTGTGAGACTTTAGGTGATGCTGTTGTCCTAAGGCCTGTTTGGACAAGATTAGCTACACGGGAGGCCATGTGGTAAAGTCTCACCAGACCTACAAACCCATTGCTCCACGCTGTCATTTTATTGCTCAAACAATTTATGAGAAAACTGCTGAGAGTCACATGTGGATGGAAAAGACACTCCCACCACCAACTGTTGAAATCGGTCGCACAGACTTCTCATCCGGTGTAAATTGGTCGTAAAACACTGCAGATATGTGGTGTTGACAGCAACTTTCTTTTTTGTGTGCTGAAAAACTAATCCTGTCTAAATAAGTGTCCCCTCCTTCGTGCATTCATCCTGTGACATCAAATCAAAATGTCACACTGAAACAGCGTATGAAATCCAGGATTCAATGCAGTCAGGTTAAACTATGAACACAGTTACTGACAGTAACTAAGTGTAAGAGATGCTTTGGCTTGAGGGCCAGTATAATGTGTGGTAAGTAGGACAATTACCCACATGATGGTTTAATGTCCAACTGTGTGCTGAATGTGGTAATGTGGGGTGTCCCAGCCACTTGAGAAAAACTTTTATTTCACTGTGCATTCTTTCGCAAGAAATGAGGCCAATTAGAGAATGACTAAGACCGACAGCCACTCTCCATTACCCATCAAAACACTTTTAAGAGAGAACTGTGGCTGTAGGGAGGAGGTGGGCGTCTTGTTCCTCGAATCAAACCACCAAGAGTTTATTACACGCCTCCAAATGTGTTGAAAGGCAACACAAATAAAAAACCACGGAGGGAGACAAAAGTTCAAAACTTCAGCTGAAACATTCTGACCTTTACTTCTCTCTTGCATCTCTTCCTCTCATCATCGCCATCACTCTGCAGCCACCCTCTCCTTCATGTCCTCTGCTCACAAGCATCTCATTCCTCCTTATTTTCTCAATGGTCAATCCATCCTCCTGATGCTCTCTCACGTCCAAAAAACTTTCAGCCTCTCAGTCCTGTGTGTCAGCTTACCTGTCTCTTTTTCACCGCTCTGTCACCAAACCACCAATTTGCAGGACAGATAACGACACAGGATGCTCTAAGACACACACAGCAAAGAGAGGTGAATTGTTGTCATGAACCCTTTTGATTTTCAGGGTCATTTTGTTAACAGAAACAAATCGAATTTTGCTGAAATTGCAATGAATGTGTAAGGATGACAGCAAGGGACTCAAAAGCACGACTCACGGGTTGAGAGATAAATCAGGGTCTTTAATTCCAGAAAAAGGTTCGGTACACAAGAAGGCAGTCAGGAAAGGCAACAGTACAAAATCAGTAGGCAGTCTCGAAATCCAAAATCCAAATCCAAGGTCCAAAACACATTATACGCACAAAAACACACTAGGAAAATAACGCTGGAACGAATACTCTGAGAGTGAGACGAACTGCCAGAGAACACAGGCAAACACCGGGTATATATACCAAGGGGGGCGGGAAAACTAAAACACAGGTGAAATCCATCAGGTAATCAAGGGAAAGGGAAGTAAAGCAACCTAACAACAAAAAGACTGACCTATCAAAATAAAATAGGAAACGCAGAAAACCGACATCATGACAGAATGTCACTATACTTTAAGTAGTATTAAGCCATTATACTGCTGATGAAGGTCACTTAAACCCATGAGTATTATTTAGGAAACGTCATTGACTTACATTTGCTGCGTCTGTTTTTTATCAGGTTATATCACAAAGGGGGAAAGATTCCTATCAGTTTGACCATGGGACACTGTTATTAGTGCTTATTGAATGCAGGTGTTCTGTGGGGTCAATAGAGGGACCAAACAGCAGCCACAGGAGGAGCACAGGTGATAGTACAGATAGACAACCACTGTTTCATTCAACTCTTTGAGCCAGGCACACGTTTATTGCGAGCGCACTGCAACAGTTTTTTTTAAAGGGACTTTAAAGGACAGTTTCCATTAATCTTCACCACATGTTGCACAACTGTCACAGACAAAAAGCCTCCACGCAAACCAATTACATGTCAGCGCAGGGAAGAAAGCGCACAGGCGCGGCAACCCGATTAGATGGATGACAAAATGAAACAAGTGAAAGAAAACAAATTACACCGTGTCAGCAACAGCATCAAAAACGCCCAACGGGACGATGGTGGAGCCGTCTGGAACGGCTCACCTCCTGAGATCAACTCCTCCTGCTGAACTCCTTCCAGCTGCTCCACTCTGACAGATGTGTCGGGTCAATCTTTCATGGGCGGCAACAAACACACTATTTGTTGTAGAGCTGCAGCATTATCATCTTGACCCTGTTGCAGTTTACTTTTTTGGGTTGATTAGATGATGAGGGTACTGTGGGCACTGTGTACTGTGGGTACTGTTTTTATAAAATAAAAACATTGAAACAAGACATGAGGGTTTTTACCTCAAGATGCCAATAGTGATGGAATATGTTATATAATTAATAATCATAATAATATAATTAATTAGTATGATCCATCTTTTTACAGAATTTACCATTAAGGAGTGTGATCTGGCAGAGACAATGAATCATAGACATGTCAACAGAATGTCAAGAGAACGGCTGCTAATAAAACCCGACATCAACACTAATCTGATCCTTATAACTCATTGTACAGCAGCTGTACACTGTTTGTCTGGATCTGGTTTTACTTCCCCATGCACATATAAACCAGACACATACATGTAATACAAGCATGCAGAGTGATATCTGGGATTGTTCAACTATCTCAAGAGAAAACATTACTGCCCTGTATTCCAGTGTGATAATTATATCCATTATCACTTAATGGATGTCCTGAAGGGATTTACATTATAGATATCACAGATTAAGATATCTGAAGTGTGAATATTTATTTAATTTTTGGCCTGCTGGACACTATTATCTACTAGTATGTGATGTACACAATCCAGGTTTGTACATTTCGATACTAATTGAAGCCCAAACCAAGTGAGTGATCTGCAGGACACTAGCTCCTACTTAGAGTCACTCTCATAAAGGTTTTATTAGAAAGTTACACATTATCTTGTCTTGTAAAAGTCTGCAATGTAGTGAATGGCCCAGTTTCATTTCATTAGTTACCTTGTTGACCTCATGCACTCCTGTCTTGCCAGGACTGATCATTTTTCTTCTCCTTCCTGTTTAATTTTTTATTTCTCCCTTACTTCAGGTTGAAATCAAACACACACACCCTTTTTGTCAATGTGTGCTCCAGATGTGATAACCAGAGTGGTACTCTAGCTACAAATTATTCAGGATGTAATTAGCCAGAAGGAAAATCATATTAAAGAATCTTAACTTAGACCTTGGGGAAACTTTAAGCACTTCATCAAATAATGGGCCAGGCACATAACATCCCTGACCCATTTCTGCTCTCCCATGGGTGAGAGTGTCTCAGCCACTACTAAGAAATGAGAAAAACTTCCTGTTTGATCCTCCAGCGAGCAAGGTTCAGTTAAACCAATACACATGCAAAAGTGGTATAATGAGAGCTCCTTAGTTACAACAGCTAAGTTGACCATAAGTGACCATAATGCAGTTCTTTACAGTCAGAGGAAGGTAGATTCACTGTGAAGGGATCAAGTAATGACTGTAATGTGACAGTGATAGACATATTAAACATCCAGTCACTGATGGAAAATAACTGCATATTAAATATCAGTGTTTTGGTGATTCAGGAGAAAGGTTCCATAAATGAACTTTAAGGTAGTTTGGTGACAGATGTTTTAATTATCTCAGACTTTAAAAACCTCTGTTCTAGTGGATTCATGTTGAATTAGTCCACTAGAATTAATGTTCAATGAAACATGTCCATATACAGTCATATTTCTTATTCAGTGGCATATTTATTACAGCTAGTGTTGGCCGACTGTCCGTTAAAGTTTAATAATACCAAAAATGTATTGTTTAATGATTAAGCAATACATTTTTGGTATTATTCTTCATTACTGTGCTGTTTTGTTATGAACAGCTACATGTATCTGAGATTCCCCACAACCACTCTCTCCGTGGTTCTGATCCCTGGTTTCTCTTGAGATAGTTGAAAGACGGGGATGACACCTCTCATTTTTCTTATCTGTGCCAGTTTTAGCTTCTAGTCTAATCCTTTACTCAATCTTTCTTTGCCATACATAAATAATGTGATCTCAACGGTAGAAAAGAAACAGTGGAAACTGTAATTGTGGCTTGTGTCCAGATGTGTAGCTGTGAGGAGTTTAGAAACATCACAGGGTGGCTGTCTGACAGTGTCACATTCTGCTTCTGTGAGTCCCAGCCCTCCCAGCTACTACTACTACTACTACCACCACTACTGTTTTAAGACTACACACAGTCAGTTTCAGGTCCTGTAATCCACATTGATTCCCTCCACCAGTCAGCTCTGCACTGCTCTCAGCGTTTTCCCAGGCACCGGACCAATAGTGCTAAATATATAGTTCATGGAAATTGCAAATTCAGCAAATGTTTCAGCTCAATCACTGGAATTTCATGTGATTGTAACTGCCTCACAAGAGCCACAAAACCCAGTGTTACAATCAGATATTGCAGCACTTTCCTGGGTCAGTGAAAAGAAACAGTGAACAGCGGTGTGATGCTTTGTAAGGAAGAGCACTGGGGCCAGTGGAGCTGGTTGATGGTAATTAGGTGAATAACAACAGGAGGGCACAGGGGAACCGAAACAGGATGCAGCTCGCTGTTTTAGTTTTGTTCAAAGTAAAGAATAATCCCTGAGTGGATCACAGTGGGAAACACAGGAAGACGACGTGTAGTTGAAGGTGGCTTACTGTGAAAACATGAGCCACCTGTTCCAGATCCACAGCCCTCAAACATAGTGACTTTAGAGCTCTACCAATACCTCTATGCCTTCATGTTCCCCTCTAACAGTACAACGGTGCTCTCAGTTCCATGATGGGCCATTTCACTGTGTCTGACTGTGGTCAGACTCTGTGTCCGAGGAACTGTTGTTTCCATAGCAGATTGAGATGAGTTGTTAAACTGGCACCTGGTAGGGAAGCAAATGTTCAGTTTTTATATGCTGTCCTATCAGTGTGAATTGTATGCTATGAACTAGCTCTCTGTTACCCTCCCCGTTCCATCACTCTGCACCTCTTATGGTAGCGTTTTTGGACAACTTTTGGATTAACGGATGGGAAAACATTTTCAATTCCTGCCGTATTTTTTTTTCACCCTACTCAAAAATAATGGAATAAGAAAAGGTGTATTCCTCTTCCTCACACTTCCATTGTTTACCGAAGACGATGGCTGCCTTTATTTCACTCATAAATCCCGTTGTCAGTCTCTGACTGGTAGATTGAGCAGACAGAATGGGCTACTACTCTGAGCCTAGGAGGAAGTTTGTTCCACAACATTACACAGCTGTTTGTAGGATGCCTCCTTCCTGAAATAATGCCTATGTTGCAGGATGGAGACAGGAGGAAATATAGTGAAGAATGTAAGACCTTGGTCTGCATGGTTGCAAGACATCAGGTGTCATTTTACGATTCTAAGTTGTTAGCTTCTTGGATGCTCCACTTTGTCTTTATGGAGTTTGAATACTAAGGAAACTATAGAAATATACAGTGGCTATTCTACTATCTTCTTCAGGGGGCCCCACATTGTGAAAAATCTAAGGGCTTGAGGGGCAGAAATTTTAAATATCATCCACATCTCAATAACCATGTTCATTTTACATAATTACGCTGTATCGTCTCAGGTAAACATAACAAGAAGCATTGGAAGAGCAGTGTTGATTCAACTCCACCAGTTCCACAATGGAGCAAACAGACGTGTTATCGTCTGCCAAGTCTATAGGATTATTTAACCTCCTGTTCTAATTTGCCCATGGTGTCTATCTACATGCTGATTAAATCGAATCAGGTGGTGCATTATCCCTGTCGGCTTTTGTGTTTGCTGCCCAACTCTCCATCATGTGAAAAGCCCTGACAGCTTTGAGGATTGAGGTGAGCCTTGGGACCAAATGAGCTATTAAGAGCACAACAGCTGGTGTTCTGATGGCAATGTTACAAAGCACTCAACAATGTTCGACTGAGCCGAGTCCTGCATGGTCGCCTTAAGTAGCAATTCTTCTGAAATGCTTTTCTGGAGTAGAAAGACATGTGGATATATGAGCGCGTTCTCGTGCCCACTGTGAGATGCTCCCAACAGATGGAAAAGCAGCAAGGAAAAAGGAGGATGGAGGAAACGACGTGCAGAGAAAAGACTGGATCTAAGAAAATGAGAGGGATTTTATGGACAAGGCAAGTCATGTCAGACATATGTAAGAAAGAGAAATGGGTTTTTCTCCCGCCATCTGGTTGGGTGAGCTGTGTTGTGGCTGCAGGGCAGAGTTTGTTTTGCCCCTGGGAGGTCTTCAGCCACAAAGTATAAGCCCACAGCTGGCACCACACTCAGCTGGTGATAGTCCTAAATTCAGAAGCAGAAGCAGCCCTGCAGTCAGAAGGCTCTTATTTTAAATTGCTGAGACATTTAATTCATGCTGGTGAGGAAATGAATCCTTTCCCCTATGAAAACATCTGACAGGATGCCTTGCAGTGACGCAAACCCCTACAGCAACAACGTGTGAAAGAAAACAAAGGAGGTGTGTTTGCGTTCTGAGGCCATTAACTGTCAACTAACACAAGACAAGTCTCCAGCCACATTAGCAGCCTTATGAGCCTGTGCTGCCCAGACCCACACGCTAATGTCAGCGTCCTCACATCCAATCTAAATCTAATCTACAGGTGACGTACAGGTGCACTGTAACTTTTCCTGCCAGGTGCACCCTATGGTATCACGTGTCATTGTGGTTACATCAGTACACAACTATCAGCCGGGTATTCCACTCAAAGCCAGACATGTCAAACTAATGGTGCTGGTGGAAAAGTCAGAAGCTGATAAAAGTAAAAAAGGTCCATCCTCTGGGGACCATAAATGTCTATTTAACATTTCATAGCAAAAGAACTAGGAGGTGGATTAACCTGCACCTCACGTCCTAAGAAGTTAGGCTGCTAACAGGACTGAAAACCATATTAAATGTTATCACATTTAAAAAAAAAAAAAGGTACAGTCAGGGAAATAAAAACAATTTGCCTTTATCAAAATTCAGTTTTCAGAAAATAATCTGCAGAACATTGGATACATTCCCTCAGCTCACCTTACACAAGCCTCTTTATCTTCCTGCCTCTTTACATTGTCCTCATATCACCTCAATATGGCTTATTGACGACAAAGAACTGTCAACGTCTGATCATTTCGAGCCATTATACTGATGATGAAGGTCACTTGTTCAGTCAGGTATCTCAGCTGATAGAGTTTTCAGCTTCTCATTTTTCTCTTTTTTTGCATCTTTTATGAGTGACAGAAGCTTCCCCTAACTATCAAATGCATCCAGGGTGCAGTGAGGCAAAAACATCTCTCAGCAGCTTTTCTCTCTCTCTCTCTCTCTCTCTCTCTCTCTCTTGCTTTACCCCCTGGGCATCTGAAATGGGGCCCCCTTCCCTGCCTCATGGAGTGCTCAGAGTATGGGGAAGGCCCCTCAGGTAACAGGAGCTGATTCTTTGGACTGCAGGGCCAGGCTTTCAGAGACAGACAGATGTGTCATTGAAGACAGCCAACCATGACCTCCAGGCAAACCAGGCAGCTTGGGAAGGTCTGACAGCCACCTCTTTTTATGCTCAAACAAAAACTACTCTTATTCTGTTCAGACACATTAGGGATTTTGAGGGAAAGAATTCTCTTGTATTTATTTGGTGATTTCATTCTTTACCCTTTAGTTGAAGAATGTTGTGTTTTCATGCAAACAAATGGCTTAAATGTAATGAGAAGCTGTTTTTCCTCAACCAGCTTAGACCCAGCCAGACTATGAGCAATTCTATTGCATCTCTGGAAAGCAATGAAATAAATTTGTGCTCTGACATACGGTATATTATTATCAGCAAAGCTGCAAACTTTGGTTCCCGTCTCCCTCAGCTGTTATACAACCACTTGTACTGTGACCCAGTCGTTACTGGGCAGCCTGAGAACACGTCTGTATCGAATGTGGATGTCTAAAGTGGAAACAAGTGGATACAACTGGAATGAAAAGACAAATAATATTTCTGTGCTGTGTTTAGACAGTCTGATTACAGCCACACACTCCTGACACTAACGTTACTGAACCAAGACAGAGATGTAGTAATGATGTCTGACCTCCATTCACCACTCAGAATTAGTATGAAGGACTTCTTCTGGCCTGGAGATGATGAGTTTTCACACAGCCTCAATTGACACAGTGACTTATATGTGGATTGGTGATTCAGTAACCGGGGCTTTACCCATTATAGTTAAAAGGGGTCATTTGGCAGCCTGTGTCTGCTGCCCCACTGTGTATTAGCAACAGCGATCGATCGGACTCATTCTGTCTCATTGACTTTCAATCACGTTTCTCGAACTTCCCCTGTCCCCCACCAGCCAACAACCACTGACACAATACAGGCCTGGGTAAAGGTAACCAGGCCTCTGCAGCCAATGCATTATGGGCTGAACGCCCGTGGGCAAAACAACCTCATCCTGTCCATGGTGCAGTAATGAGCGGACGCTGGTGTTTATGCAGTAAATATGGCTTCCTCATTCTCGACAGTAACTTTTCTTGTCAGACAATATCGACTCACTGAAATCATTTCAGCTGTCTCAATCTCTGGCAAGGTCATACGCTGTGGCAGCTAATGAAGTTCCTGAAAAAATTATGTTCACATAATTGTACAAAATTCAATATAATGGCTCCCTCAAGAGGTTGAAATTCTATTTGTGTTGTGTAAATGTACAATGAACTGATTGCAGAGATTATATTAATTTGACTCAGATCAATACTGAATTAAATTTGAAGAACTTGCAAATTCTATACAGTGATTATAGTCAGTATAGTAAAAAAAAAATGCATTACACGACACGATACACAATACTCAGATAAATCCTGTTCACTCATGCTGCAAAAATGGAAGAGTTCTACAAATGTGCCTTTTTATAATGCTAAAATTATAACAGGGGATGCAGCCAAACAGTGTTCTCCCCATAACCATGATGCTGTAATTCACAACCACAGTGTGTGCCATGAATAAAGAGATGTCTGCAAAATCATTAAAAGTAAATCTCGAAGCACAGTTAGTGAAACTAAACAGCAAAACACTGCAGAAAGCACGCACTACACCAGAATTGAATGCACCCTACTACACTCTTGTAACAACGTTTGCAGAGGTTTAACATTATGAGGTGACAGACACTGCACAATAAAGGCATATGAGCCATGAGGCCAGTTGTCCACAAATTGATCCTGCAGGCTACGGTCTTCTTCTTTGGTTTAATGACAGCTGACAAACAACTTTTAGGTGCATTACCACCAAACCACATTAAATTATATTACATTACATAACTACAACACATCGCAGTACATTCACCTAAACTAATCTCTTAGAGTAGGAAGCTGCTCCTGGCAGCCAGTGTTAACAACACACATCCCATCTGTTCCCTTAGTTCAGCAGAAAAAAACGGGGTCCAGTGGAGCATTCAGGAAACCAGAAGAAGAAAAAAAAAAACAGATTCATCTCCTTTGGAAAATATTATCAGGCCTTCTTGGCTGAGTGTATACAGGCTGTGCTTGCTTCCAAGCACACAAACACAGATGAGCTTTTACTGTCTCTCTAGCTTAAAGTGATGGGTCAACTGGGACCATTTCCCTTCTTTTTCTCTTTAAGTCGTCTGCACTGAAAAAAGCAGTGGATGATTTGTACAAACCTGATCCATGTCATCTGTGCTAATTCAGTCACCTTATGGAGCCTGATCCAAAACTAAGCTGAGCAGCCCAACGGCCTCACCTCGCTGTTCCATGTTAGCAGCTTTGGTGTTATTCCTGACACCAGCAGGTGTACTAACTTTGACACATGGGTACTTTTGACTTACTACTGCACCATTATTTCTATTCAGAGAGCTGGAAAATTAACAATCAGACCATTTTCACTTTATTGCGTTAATCTCCAAGGTTAGCAATGATCCAAACAATTTTCTGAATAAGAAAGATCAAGGATCATTTTCATTTTACTGGTGGTGCAGTTCGGTACTGGATCTCATTTTGCACACACATGAAATTACTTCATCACCTTTGACAGAATATGTTTCAGGATTTTCCATCAGTGGCAAATTTCCTCCTCCATCACAGTGTAATCTGTCGACAGTAATTTTTCCATGGATTTATCTGGTTCTTAAAATGTTCTGTCTTCTTTTTGTAGGCACAGTCTGGTTAAATTAGTGCTGTCTGGACAATAGGTCACATTAGGGTTATCTGTTCATCATGATAGATTACCTTTAGCAACACACTGATCAATATTAATGAAGATAATCAGCATTGCCTGATGCCTGCACTCGGAAGGTCGATAAACATGGATTGAGTCCTGTTCTACATTCCTGCACAAGTTCTTATGACTTTAGGTGTAACTCCTATTTTCAACATAATATACAACAATGGTACTGATAAAACAGTGTTGGTCCGATTTCTGTTCTGTGTAAAAGGTTTGCAGTTTTATTCCAATATCCACTGGGTGTTTACCATTTTAATAACATTTATTGGTTACTTGGGTTCGGTACTGTCCGAATTATGATGGTATTACGAAGTAGCAATTCCTATAAAATGATGCTAAGACTAATCTTAGCATATTAGCATGCCTGCAGTCAGTGCAGTAAACACTGACCACTCCATGGCTTATGAAACAGAATTGGCACGCCAATGCAACACAATCCTTAAGTAATTCGTTTCTTAATCTACTCTAAAACACAAAGTGACTTTTAGTGAAATACGTATGATACATATAGTATGTAGATATTTTTAAAGGATGTCTTACATTGCACATGTAGTGTAAGGGAAAATAAGGATTCCCATCTATCTACATAAAGATGCACACTTCCTGAATAGTGGGTCAAAATTCTACACTATTTCATCTCTCTTTTTTTCCTCTGACGGCTGTTGAAGGGATCTGGCTTGAAGTAAGTGTTTTAGGGCCAAATACGGTCAGAGGTATTGCATCTGTCTTTAGTTGATTTTGTAGCCAGAGCTTTGAGAACATATCAGATGTAAAATATATAGTCAGTATTTGTATTGCCTCTTAATGTATTGCTGCTGTGAGAGGTCCATGTGCAAAGCACATGAAGGGACACATGGACAGACATCTGATCCCTTTGTCTGGTCTAAAACTTATAACCGACATCTACTTTCTATATATTTCATCAAAGCCTAGGCTTTTAACAAAAAAAAAAAGGTATGTTCATTCAAATCTGTCAAAAACCTAGATGGCAGCAACTGCAGAGTTTGAATCACGGTTTGAATCACAACCAGTTGCTCCTGATTTTTTTTTCTTCTTCCACTAATGGGAACAGATTTTTGCATGGCTGTAAAACACAGCCATAAAGTAGTCTTAGCACAGTCTTTGCCTCTTGGCAGTTCTCAGATTGCCTCCTGCATTGTCATGGAGTTGAGAGCTTCTTTTTTGGTTCATATTGGACCCAGGCAGATGGATTCTTTGCCAAGGAGCTTACATCTCTCCACCATTATATTTTCAGCCTGTGGTTATTATAGAACTATGGTATATTCTATAATTATAAAAATTATAGAATAAACTCAGATATCCAGCTAATAATTTGTCCACTTTCTTGCTGCCCAGGCAATAAAAGTCTTGGGCTTTTTGGCTACCATGGCTGTTTGGGAAAAGGATGCTCATTGTTGTTTTCTGGAGGTAGCAGAGAGTACCTGAGGAATTAGGGCCAGCTGAGAGCAAGGAGGATGGGATAGCAACATTACAGACAGTAACTGCGTGTCTCTGCATGTTGTGCTCATGACATTGATGGAGATTAAGCCATTACCGGGATTATCGCCATCCTGCTCGGGGGACGACTGATGCCAATGCTGACAAATAGAAAAAGCCACAGCTCTTCATCACTGTTAGAGCGACCGCAGCAGCACACCCAATGAGTCTGAGTTTGTTTCTAAGATTTCCCCTGTCCCACTCTGTATTTCACAAAGGGAAGGTTAATTTACGATGATGTGAGGGAGATTACGCTTGGGAAAAGAGAGGCAAACAGAAAATGCTGTTGGAAGGAAGCAAACTTTATCTTTGCAGAGAGTGGGGTGGCCAGAGAAGAGATGGAGTTCTTGAAATCCAGGTGCAGGTGGAAACTGGGCTTTGGATGAACCTAAAACACTCTGTTTATTTGTGTGCATGTGTCTATTCTTCCATATTTAACCATCTTTAGCCACAATTTCCAAACAAATTTGTTGTGCACTTGCTTATGCAAACTCATCTGTCCTTAGCCTTGATTTCCTGTGAGTGGGTACATGTTTGTAAGTGTCCACACCCCTGAGTGTCTGCACAGGCCACAATGGTGAGCACTAAGCACTGAGTCAGTGCATTAGGTCATGGCAGATGCAACCTACAGCCTGTCCGCTGACGCACAGTGCAAACACTCGGAGATACATTCAGCTGTAGTCAGTAGCGGTTTGCGTGGTGAGTCCAGGCAAATGTCTCAATAAGGCCTCATGGCAAATGAAGGATCTGAGAGAGGGACCACAGAAAGTAAAAGAACAAGATACAGATGGAAGGATGGTGAGGTGGGGTTCCTTAAAAGAAGGAATCCGTCAGAGTATACTGACCAGTGGGTGCAATCCTTATCTATGGTACTTTACTGATAAACAGTCATGTTCTCTACAGCCAGCACAGACACCTATAATTACCCCAGTGAATTTATTATGATGCACAGAAAAGTCAATTTCACAGCCATGCTGAATCAATGACCGGAGCCTTACTGACAGCTGAGTCCATTACATGTGTCAGCCAATGGCACGCGTTTGGAACATTCACAAAGGCCTGGTGCTGATGCCAATGGGAGGAGGCCAAAGCAGCGGGTGTCATCTCATTAACGGCCCAGATCCATATTGCTGAGACTCATAAATAATTAGCAGTAAGGCACTATAGGGAACTAGGCGTGATGCCATATCAAACGTTAATTAATGCAACAGTGATTCAGTGGCATGGAAATGGCTGATGGGTCGGATGGTTCATGTTTGCCAAAGAGTCTTTGACTTCACAGTTGATCAGATACTGATCTCAGGTCAGTGAAAAGAGCCTATGCATTTCTGTCTCTGCGTCAGACTAGAAGTTCCTTTAATGGCCAAATAGTTTAGAATCACATTTGTTTTGTAGACCTGAATAGTTAAATGTGTGGTATCATGCACATTGTCAGACTGTGGTAACTAAACATTAAGTTGGTGGCCTTGCTATATGCCCATAGTGTTGCAGCATTTGTTTTTCACAGTCAAAGCACACAAGTAAAGACTCACTACTATTGTAATGTCATGTTACTACAGCCTCATGTGTTTATAGTACATATTACATCTTCTGCTCTACATCTCACTAATGCATGATGGTGCAGTGTAATAGTGCAATAATGAGCTTCATCTGCTGCTGCCTAGAGAAATATGAATGAATGTGCCTTACACTGATGCTCAGAGTTTCTCTGCACGACACAGAATGGTGTTTCTGTTGCATATTCTGCTGCCTCCCGGCAATCAGGCCCACTATCATTATGTTCCCATCTTGCTAACGTTGCTACATTATCACGCCTAGACACTAATGTTATGACCATGATTATCATTATGTGTTCCTGGAGCTGGAAACACACACACCGACACACACCGATGCTGGAGACCTCATTCCCTGCCGTGAAACAAATCAAAAACTAGTTACACTGCTGTGTCTGAATGCCATCTCTGCCACCTCAGCTCAACAGTATTATCAACCGTCGACAGGAGCCAGGCAGGAAACTGTCGACTTGGGCCCACTTCTAAGCTGGAGTCAATTAGTGGGGACGACGACCTCTTCAGATCTCCAATTATTATCCCCGTGCTAAAAACTCTCTGGTTGATGCTATTCCTCTCTAATAGCATCTAAGCTGCACTCCTAATTAGGGTTAATTCACATTTATGAACAAGCATAGGAGAGAGAGCTCTTTCTATGCTTGTGCGCACAGTTTTTGGTTTGAATACAGCAATGTGAGGAGAAGAGTCCTGTTTGTTGTATGTTTCTGTTTGCACAGTCACATTATACGACAGGTCTGTGCTTTTGAAAATAAAATCAATGTAACCTAAATCATTAAACACAAGGTTAAAAGTTGTTTAATGGCGAACAGAAAGTTGTGGTTAGGTTTGAGTTTAAAGTTATCGTTAGGCCAGGTTGAACTACAAGTAGCTGTTTTGGTTGGGTTAATATGAGACGATTTTAAGTGTCTGTGTGTGTGTGTATGTGTGTGTATGTGTGCGCGCGCGAGCGAGTAGCCCTTTAATTGCTCAGGGACAGTCTACATCACAGTATACTCAATGAAATAAAACATTTTGTTTGTTAAAGGTTTCTTTTCACCTGTTGACATGTTTTCTTTACTGGTTTCAATTTTGTAAACCAAATGTTATGTAATTGCAATGCAATCTCCTGCCACTTCAGCCGCCTGAATAATGGCTCAGCAATAACAAACAGATGTCAATGATTGATCACTTGCCAAACACCCATTTCTTACTCTTTTCTAATTGACCCGCAGAGAAAAAGAATGAGACCAGAATGTCAATAAGTCCCTTCCCCCCTGAGACCTGCTGCTGCTCTAATGGACAGATCTGTTTCTTTATAACGTCACATGTTAACAAGTCCACCCGCTGTATCTATGTGTGTGTGTGGGCCATGATCCCACACAGTATTATAAAACCTTCTGTGTCTCTATAAGGAGTTGAGTGAGACCTCTAGCCCTACATTTCAACCAATCAATCAATCAATCAATCAATCAATCAATCAATCAATCAATCAAATTTTACAGTCTAGGCCTATGGCAGCTTAACTAAGAGCTGATCAAAGATGGACCTCGACCAGCCCTAACTGTAAGCTTTGTCAAAAAGGAACGTTTTAAGTCTGCTCTTAAATACAGAGAGGGTGTCCGCCTCCTTGATTGAAGCTGGGAGATGATTCCACAGCAGAGGAGCCTGATAGCTGAAGGCTCTGGCTCCTAGTCTGCTCCTATGGATTTTTGGAATTG